>VYXH01001987.1:1796208-1829627 GCA_013397275.1 Burhinus bistriatus | reverse complement strand
GCAGGTTGTTCACCTGGTCACACTTAACACAGGTGTTGTCTCTGCTGTCCTCCAGTGCGAGTGACAGGCTCAAAGCAGGCTACATGACAAAAGAGCCCCATTTTTTGGGAGCCAAATTTAACAAGACAGAGGTCTACAAGATGAGTCGACCAGAATTTGAAGAGTTAATTCTCTGGTCTAGAGTGAGACTAGGACAATCAGTCTGCATGCAGAAATTTGCTTCAGAAAATCAGCTTGAAATCCAGCATTTGTAATTTAGTAGTAATTTAGTAGTAGCAGTAACAGCACCAATTTTGCTAAATCATAATGTTATTTTAGTAACAGCACTGATTCAAATCATATTTCTTATAGTGTTTCTACAAAACACTGAAAATACACTCTCAGAGTAACACAAATTTGAAAATATGGCGTGTACAGAAAGGCATAATCCACAAAACCAGAATTCCTAAGAGACTTGCAATGTCTTACTGAGTCTAACACAGAAGCCAAAAAAAGTCATTCTCCAAAACAGCCACAGAAAAACTGTCAAACAATTCAGTACAGGAGATACAGTTTAAATGGAACATAGTCAGATAGACAGCAGATCATCCACACAGATGGCAGCTTCTCAGCAACATCATCCTGTGTGTCAGAAATATAAAACTCTGGATAACGGAAAAGAATCACCAGAAACTGCCAAAAAGCTTCTCTGACTCAGGAACCTGTAACAGGAGTCACTGTTATTTCTTATAAAGAGTTGAGAGGGGGGAAAGACAGACAGCATGCTCCATCTACAACTGTTAGCACCAGAACTTCCTCTTAAACACAAATAACTTATTTTCTGGATAATGAGCTGGCAAACATTGTAAGACACAAGTATGTAACAGTACAAAGTAAACTGGATTTATGGCTCAGTCATGTTAATGTAGGTGGCTGAGAGAAATCCTGCAACTTAAGTCTAGTGTGAAACACCACAGAATCTCCGGCCTCATGGGTATACCTTTGGAACCACTGAAAGGCATCATCTATATTCTGCCAATTCTCTTTTGCCTCCTCCGTATATACAGAAGTACAACAAATGTTTATTTCAGTTATCAGAAAGCAAAACTGAAATTCAGTGCCACAGAACAGCAAGTCTGACTGCCTTGTTTCAAGCACCAACAGTGCAGGAGCAGAGGAGTGGCTTGTTTTATCTTGTTCAACAGCAGGTTCTGAAAACTAGAAATTTTGCCAGTCCGTGGCCATAAAATTTCACCAGCATGTTACTTTTCATGTTCCTGTGCTAACACCCTAAACTCATGATGGATCCAGAATTAATTCTTTCCCCCTGTTCTTTTGGCTACTGAACGGAAGTTCGGTATCATTCAACCACTCTATCTGCAATACATACACAACTTGATGCAACCTAGGCCCTGCATCCAGTCATTTTCCAGGCTCAAGTTTTAGGTGCACAGTATAGCAAGAATAGACAGTCCCTATCACCTGTACAGAGGGACACAAAAAGCTATGAGAGAAGTGACAGACAACTTCGGGCATCACAAAACTCCTGTGTGTTAGTACATACTGACTTCAGGGCTACTTTTCACTATGTAGCGAGTACAGGGAATCAATCTACCCACGCACCAGTCTTGAAAGAAACATCAAAGCAATAAATACTTGGATGAATGATTACAGAATGAGCACTGCTGTGGTTTAAGAATCTACTGAGGGTCAAGACATCAGTATAGAAAATCAGTATCTGACATCTATGAATGCTGCACAATACATGACACGTCCCCACAACTCTTTAGTCATTAGAGAGCTGTGATCACTTCTGCCCCAAGCAGCCAGCCACAAAGAGATTTTTTCACTGCAAGGGTAACTAACTTACAGGAGCCTCTCTACAGTTTTCAAACCAGCATTTCTTCGTCATTTCTTAAGGAAGCAGACAAGGACTTTACTTACTGCGTCAGGCACTAGGGTGAAGAACATGTACACTTCATAACCCCCAAACCTATACTGTCACAAAACTATCAGAAACAGAATATATCCTATTGCTAATATTTTAAGTAAATAGTTGTATATAGCATCACTCAGAAAAAGCCCGAAACAACAAACCCACAAAACCCTATCACATCGTTAGATCCTGTAAGGATAGCCACTATTATTCTCACTTCCTTTCTCCCTTTTCTCCTATTTACTTCTTTTTCCTTCCAATACTGATGCTCTATTTCTCCTCCAAATCTTCTTCTCCCTATTCGTTCTTCTCTTGGTTCTCCCTACCATTCCCCTTCTTGTTCCTGCTTGAAATTTCCGTATTTCTTTCCCTCATCTCTGTGCCTTCTCTTGGTTACATTCTCCCTGCTTTTGGCTGTCTATAAGGCAGCAGAAGTACTCATCACATGCAAAAGCTAGTAAGGGAAATAGGAAAAAGTGAAGTTAATTTGTGAAAGAAATCACATTTATTAACATTGCATAGATATATATAACAACTGGGAATCACATCTGATTTCTACAACCACAGAAAACATATTTGTTTCACACCATTTGCTTCATTTATAAGCCACTACAGGAAGTAACTTCTAAGATTCCAAATCTGTCATTTTATAGTCCTCCTCTTACCCCATGAAACATAAGCAAGGTAGAATTTCAAAATTACACTTGTGCTTTATTTTATTGTAAGATAGTCAGTTATTAAATATTCAGGGTTAGAAATGAATGCTATTTTTATTACCTATCACATATAATACAGACCCTTCTGTTGATGGAATGCAGTAAGTTCTCTACGTGTGTGGAATGCATATGAACATAATTTTAAGACACAAAGTATTTTTAAAGCCAGAAGGAGTAAGACACTAATTTAAGAAAAGGACTGGTTCAATAGGTCCTTTCTTAGAAAACAGTAAACTGAAAGGAAGATCTGCCCCCCTCTCCCTGCCCCACTGTGATGCATTTATTTCCACACCTGTAACATAATGCAATTTGATTTAGTATTTTTACTTTAATGCTCATAGAGAACAAGCTTTTAGAGAATGTTGGAATTTTGCAAAATATTATTTTCTATTTTTCCTCTTATGCCTGTGCCTATGTAAAATTACAGTAATACAAATAACACATGTACCCATAGCTTACCATACAATTTTGGGTTGCATTTCCCAATTCAAAGCTATTAAAATGTTTCCATATACTTTTATTAAAGAGGACACTATAGCTTATGAAGTGGAAAGAGAAAAGTATGGAATGCATAGGCTTGCAATACAGGTGAATTATTTTTCTAAATTGTCCAAAAATTTCTTCTCATCACAACCATGTATGTAACTTTCTAGAGTCAACACGCAAATAAAACTGAACACAAAATTAAAAAAAAAGACGAGTGAAGATTTAATTGCAATAATATAAAATGTGCTTTATATATTACACAAAATGGTACATTAATATAAATAAATATATATTTTAATATTAACATTTTGTATGGATAAAGACTGTAAGGTTAAACTTCTTCAGTGGGTTTCTCCTCTTGGTATACTCTTAACAATCCTCATGAATCAGCAGTTTAGGAACCTCTTAAGCCAGGAACAGACTGGCTCTACATCACATAACAAGGAAAGACTCCTAAGAACTTTTTAGACTTTGGTATCTACTCCTTGCTGAATAAATGTGATTTTTACTTTCAATTATAGAAGCTACTTAAAAACTCATGTTTTTTTCTGAATGAAACTTAAGAAGCCTGGTTTAAAGAAAAAAAAGTTAGTAAGAATTATGTCAAGCCAACACCTAAGAAGTACAACATAATATCAAGGAATAAAGTCACTGCTACCAGAGTAAGTTTACTGGCTGAGCCTCCTAATTATTATCAATATACTAATGTATACTAATAGTATACAATGTATAGTATCAACAGACTAGCTGCCTGTTAGACTTGTTCTACATTGAAAAGCATTGTTAATGAAGTTACCTATGTGTAAGCACACCTGCTTTTTGCTCAAAGCAAATGCAGCTACACTAGCAAAAAATATTTTGCAGTATATTTGCTCAAGGAACTAGAATAACCTGTATTAGCAAACCCCCCTTCCCTTTCTGCTTAGATGAAACACGTGCTAGAGGGATGTATGGTGTAGCTACAGCAGAAACCAAGAAGGCATGCCAAGGCCTTGATTTTTTTTTTCCTGGACAGCAGAATGTATTAGGAGTATTAAAAGTTTTCAAGTGGCCTGCATTAGGAGGGAAAAGAATGCCATAAATTCAGTGACGACAAATTTCAATACAACTCATCCAGGTTATACTGTTATATAACAAGCAGGTTAACCGAACACTTCATGTTAGGCATCTGCTCCCCTGGAGAAAAATTTCTGTGTTTAGGACAATTTTCATTCATGTCTTTTTCAGACGAACAAGGGCAACTTGGAAAATAAAAATCAATTAATAAAGGCATAAAATTTTTCATAAGCAAAAGCAGTGAGTGTGGAGTGTTTAATTTAATCCAGTCTTAAGAGCCAGTGGCTACCACATGATGTTTAGGTTCAAATATGATAAAGTGTACTTACAACTATGCCTGGTGCAACAAGTGTGAATCATGTTCCAGCTTCCACAAAACATCTGCCAAAATCCCACATTTTTTTAACTGTGTGGTAGATTACTGTAGAGTCCTGCCGCATGTAGACTCATTTTTGCATCAGTGAAAAACATAGTTAGCCCAAAACATGACAGACTGTTTCATTTATTAACATATAACCCTTGCGTGCTGTGGACAGTACTGACATCATGAGTCTCTGGGTAAATCACCTCCTCTAATGCAGCTGGCAGATAGAATCCAAATTATTTAAAGGATCATCTCTCCTGTTTTGCTAGTCTGTGGAGGCATGGAAGCCAGAACTTGTTAATGAAGAACTGGTGTTGCTGGGTAGGCATTCTTTCCTGATACATTTTCCATTACTAGGTTCTGGGGAAAGTACTCAGTGAATTTTGGTGTTTTGCACTGGCTTGTATTTGTTTTAAGCATCAACAGAAGAACCTAGATCAGTGCACTGCTAATAGGTATGCTAAAAAACAACCAATGAAACAATAAAAACACAAAACCCTGGAAAACCCAACAGTTATACAGTTTAGAGTTCTTTCCACTCTGTTTATCTCTTTTACTTGGTTGTAAGATCTGTTGCAGTGGTATATAATAGCTGCCATTCTCATCCAAGCTTTCAGAACCTTCTGTATTAAAATATAACGTCTAGTGCCTTAAGACACCAAAATGCTTCTGAATCCCTGGATTTGCAAGCAATAGGCACTTTAGATATACATGCAATAACAATGCATAAAGTAAAAGCATGTGTGAAACTGTCTGGATCATAGTAAGTGTTTCTTGTTAGCCACTTCAGACATGTCCTTTCCAACAGCAGTTAAGTGGGAAAAAGAAAAAGTTTCTTCCTCAGTGTGTGCTGGAGCAGAAGAGAGTACTGTTGCCTTGGGTCAGTGGTCTGATTCCATTCATAGACTCTTCTGTTCAGTTCGGTATGGATATCTAATATAGAAAGTTTCCTGTAGCAACAAAAGTAAAAGCTTTGTATTAGAGGATGAAGCAAGACACCATTTCAGAATCCACAAGCGAGAAGACAACTTTAGACTTAGTCTTTATTGCAGAGGTTACACCTCTAAAACCCAAGGCAGATTATGCATTTTGGAGACAATGTTATAACCCAAATTGCCACTGTGATATTGGTTATGCCGACATGATGATCTGTGAGTTCATCTGTGAGGTTTAGGGTTTGTAAAAAGGTACTAAATGCTAACCACACTACTTTGAAAAAGAATTGCTAACTCCCTGGTAGATCAATTGTACAAAGAAAACCTTTGTTGGTAAGTTACATATCCAAACATACCTGATTTTTGCTCAGATTCCTTTTGATAATCTCTTTACATAGACTAAAGTTTTCTGGTAGTTTAAATTCAAGATTAGAAATTGGCAACCTAGTGGCTCTCTGAGTGGAGGGTTAATCAGATCTAAAGAAAGGACAAAATCCTTCCCTCTCAACTGCCTTTTCCCCTACTTAGGCACTGACTTTTTATATTTGCAAGCAGAGCCCTTCTAAATGATAAAAGGCAATCTTCAATTTGACAGAAGCCTGGTGTGTGCCTCATTACCTCAGAGAAGGAAGATTTCCAATCCTGTGTAAAGCACTGACATACATTACTCAGGACAGGTTTTTCCTTTCTCAGTCTGCAAGCTCCAATGCCATAACACACTTTCATTTTACTGTCCAGAATCAGAAATGTCACTCCTACTTTAGACTACCTTCCTGTGCTATTGTTCCAGGATCGGGTATACTTGTCTTTTAACCTATGACACAGCATGAAGAGACTTCTCAGGACCAGATGGGATGAAACCTAAGGTTTCTCTTTCTCCAGGACAGCAGACTGTCATAGGAAAAGTGTTATTTTTTTCCTCTTTGTTTTATTTTACCTTTTATGAGGATTGCGGAGTAGCTCAGCTAGACAACGCAGATAATATGAGGATGGACTTGGAGATTTTTCTAGTGTAGACACATCCACCTTGCACTGACTCCAAAAGATGTCTGCTACTTGGGGGATAGTGACTTTCCAAGGGATTTTTGTGTTAGCAATGATTTTCTCATCATTCCCATCTACTTCCAACAGACTAGTACATTCTTGCTCATTTTCTGGCACAATGTAGCTCTGAATAAAAAAAAGCTTCGGTTTTCCTAGAAGTCCAGGACATGAGTCTGCTGTAAAGTATTTCTTTATTTGTTCCAAAGGGAATCCAGAAAAGGTATGGTCTGTACAGAAGATGCTCTGAGGACTTCCACGGCTAACCAATACGCAAATGAAGCTGTCACAATTTCTGTGCTTCTGCAACCTTGCAACTTCATGCAATGTTTGATTCATGGTGTTCATATTTAAGTATCTGTGACAATGAACATCATAGCCTAAGCCTCTGAAGGTCTCTTCCAACAAATCTGAAAAAAGGAAGATGCAATTAAATCACAGCACATCAAGGCTCAAAAATCACAGCACATCAAGGCTCAATCTCAACTATCTTGAATTACAGTATTTACAGTATTTTGATACTGGAAATATTTAAAATATTTATGATGAATACTGTGACAAAATGTTTATTAAAAAATCAGGAGTACTTGATGTTGATCACAGTACATTGCACACTTATAGTGCTACATGCATGTTGTCTTTAATAAGAGTTATGTACTTCATGACAGCAAAGAAACTATTATTTGACACATGATCTGTTCCAAATTCCCCATCTACTTGCATGCTTTCATTTAGAGCCATTATCCCAAGTTCCTAGGACTTAGAATACCAGGCAAGAGAAAACATTAGAAAATGCTTCACACAGGACACTCTGGAAACGGTAAGGAGTGATCTAGACAGCATGGGATGTCTTTCACCTTTTAACTTGTCAAAATTACTATGAATGGTTATTGTACAGAACTGCATAGGAAACACAGAGACTCCCTTTCATCAGTCAGAAAGGAACCTACTGCAGTCATTTATGCTTCCAATTATATAAAACAGACTTTAAGTGATGAGTTCCAGGCAGAGAATGGACACTGGAGTCTTAACTGTGACAGAATGACATTTTCAGGGGAAAAAAAAGGTGGATAATGGACCCTTTCAAAAGTGTTAGAAATTAAAACTATAGATAGCCAAAAATCAAGATTTAACTCTACTGTATTTGTGTTAACCTATGCTGCAGGAAAACGTGCTATGCTCAGAATAACTACTTTGGATGTTTATTAATATGAGAGTGAAACCAGATACACGGTGGTTAAAGCCACAGGTATTTTTTAAGTGTTCAGAGAACCACAAGCTACTACTATGACTCATACCTGTAGCACTGTATCTTTAGTATAAACCACATATACATTGCCCATGCACAGTTTCTGATATGACAGGAAATATCAAGTGCCATGTTTATGTAAAATGCCTTATTGACACAGGAAGCTAGACTGTTCTTTGACTTCAAAAGTTTAACAATCCCTAATTAGCAGAGGCTGTTTCAGAGGTAACTGGCAGCAAAGCAGGAGTTGTACTATCACACTGTTCTCTTCAAAAAGCCCACAGAGAAAACAGGGAACAGAACCTGTATCTTTCCTCAGCAAAATACAGGGTAGATACAACGAGGTGATAAACAGGAACTACAGAGTTTCACTCCAGTTCTGTTGGCTTGATTAAATTTTGTAAAATAATTAAAAAACTTTCCAGACATTTTTTTATTTGGAAATAGAAAGGAAAATCCCCTCTATTTTAGGCAATAAAACATGCTCTCAAAATTCAGGTGGAAGATTCAGTATTAATACTGTTTAGCCATTATGTACTCGATGAAGCACTTCATCCATTAGAGGGCAGTAGTACATACGAAAAACGAGAGTTACAGAGACAAGAGTGCTCCTCCTATCATTTACTTATCTCACTAGCATGTACACATACACACAAAGACACAACAGTTGGCGTCACCTTAGACTATACACACACTCTAAGTGTCACAATTAAAAAATTAAACCAAATAACTTAGAGCTGATACCTTAGTTTAACAATGAATCAGAAATGGTAAGCATGGTAAGCTTTGGTTACAGCAATTTTACTTCAAGGCAAGATGAAACACAGCATTACATGCTGCAACCTGAGTCAGAAAACATCTGTTTCTTCAACAGTAATCATCTGCCAGCAAACCTCCACTGATTTTTGAGCATTTCCACTCTACATAAATAATTACCCTCTTCTCCCCTTCATTGTTTACAACGTAAGGACAAAAATTTGCTTCCAGATGGAGAAGTCAAAAGCAGCTATTTACAAAACAACAGGGTGTATTTCAGTTTGGATTTTATCAGCATCTGATGAATTCATATTGTCTACACTGGGCATTTTCAGTTGTTGTAATCCTTGATCGTACAGTACCTATTATTGGTTCAGCTTCCTCAGATTAAATCTTGGGATAGCTACAGAGTCTAATGCAAACCACAGATACAATTCCTAACGTTCTCCTTGCCCTCTTCTCTTTCTTTGGTATTTTCAGACTTCAGAAGTTGTGTAGCACAACAACTCTAGAGTGGTGAATGTCTTTCTAACAAACTCCTTTAAGCAATGCTTTAAGCCCTGCCTCTCCTGAATCTCACTAGCACAGTAACGTATTTCAGTAAAAGTCTTGCTTTCTATCATGTTAAAATGCTGATGGTGCACTGGTGACATTAAACATCTGAGATGTACACATGATTTAATTGCTTCTGCATCCAATACAGGCATGCATGAAGACTGAGGCACACTAAGACTTGCTTTGGATGGTTTTGGCACAACAGCAGCAGAGCCATGATTTGTCAGTGTATCTGACATGCCAGATGCTAAACATGTAACTCATTTTTGTCCTTTCCAGTCAGCAGACTTCCTCTATCATATTTATACTTTCTGTTTTTGTATAAGTACTGAAATGACCATATGAGCTCATGAAGAGCACATGCATTGATTTTTTAATTTTGTGCACATCTTTGTATTTAGTAGCAATTACTATGACAAAGGGGTCTGCACAGTATATTGCCTGTGCAAAAGATCTGTGCCTTTGAAAGAAAAGTAGATCTCAATTTATGTATCTGTGATTATGAACTGACAGAGCAGTTCCTTCTTTACTTCCTGTTTTCTCCAGTGTACGTGCCTTACCTGCTTTTATACTTACCATTTCATTTAAAAAACTCATAGTAAAACACTCTTGTTCAATAAATCAGGTCAGCACATGCTATATCCCATTAGAGACAATGAAATTTAAAGTGGTTTTTTTTTGTAAACAAGGCTATTTTCACACCTTATGTTTTCTTTAGCTCTCCACACTGCAATATCTCTAGCGATCCTTTTTGCATTTGCTTTTAAGAAACAGAACTCCAAGTAATAAGTAATTATTTTGGTACTGGAGCAGACTATCATGCTACCTTCCAGATTAAGGCTGCATAATAGGAAATAGGAAAGTAAAGAAGCAGGCAACAGGACAGAGCAAAATGTTTATCCCAAGAGCCACCCCCCCAGTCTTTCAGTCCTTTGCAGGCTTTGTTTTATTTTCCTCTTGGGGCAAAGTCAGGGGTTTTTTTGTTTTTTTTTTTTTTTTGAGAGTATAAGTGAAGAAGTGCTTCAGATTGAACAATTTAATTTCTGCATCCAGCAATTGCAACCTTGTTCTTTTTTTTTTTNNNNTCTTCCTCCAGCAATTTCAACCTTTTTTTTTTTTTTTTTTTTTTTCCTTTGGCCAGAGGTCATTGATAAACATGGTAGGACAGACTGAAATCAGATCCCAAGAATGCTTCCCAGTTGCATGTAACTCTGTCAAGTGCCTTCCTTGTCGCTCTTCTCCATGTTTGGCAGGATTGTCAATCAGTTCTAGTTCCTGTTACCCTAATGGCAAACTGTCTTAACTTATATCATTTACCTAAAATACTACTGTCAAACAAACATCAAAATTTTACTTTGTGTCTGTGCTCTGCATTCACTGCTCTTCGACAACTAAATCAATAATTCTAAGTTGGTCCATCTGATGGACCATTAGTTATGAGAAAAAGATATGCCCATAAACCCTCTTCTTCCCCTACATCTCCTAGTCTATTACAGAACTGACTGCAACTCTCTCTTCATTTTTATTTTTAGCCTCATGTGTTCCAGTGATTAGAGAGTGGGGGTTTTTTTGCTTATGCAAGAATCTAATCTTTTGATTCTACAAAGGCAATCAGGAAAACCCCACATTTTAACCATGGCACATGCAAATTTTATTTATTTATTTATTTAACTAAACCAAGAGGGAAGGAAGAAAAATTCCTTTCCCTATAAAGCTATGGTGATGGTTTCAGTTAAACTGTGCAAGGTGAAACAGAAGCCTAGCGCATTATTAATAAAGGACCACGTGCCTTCAGCTATTCAAAATCTGTGGTGTCCAATATGATTATGCTTCAAATCCGCAACAGTTTTGGTTTTGTTAACTAGTGGCAAATACTATCTTTACCATCTCTGCCAATAACCTGCTGTATGATTGTGGTTTAACTATTCTGTTGGTCCCTGAACATCCTCTTTCTCCCTCACAAAATTCAGTCTATCCACTCAAGTTCTTTCATTTAGAGCTTCTGTGCCAAAAAACAAAAAAACAGTGCTTGCAATGGTTAGGACAGTTGGCTTTAACCTCAGGTTGGGCCTTTCAACTCTCTGCTTTAGAAAACTTACGAGAATTGATAGACTAGCTGACTAGGACAAGATTACCCTAGTCTGAGTGGTAAATGTACATCATATTCTTTATACTAAATTGTTTTAATTATCCAAGATTAACAAGAAAAGGAACTCCAAATTCCAGAGACTTACCTGTGTCATTGCCAATACAGTCTAATATCAGGCATATTCCCAAAGGTTGACTTTGCATTCTGTATTGATCATCAAACACCTGAGGAATGTGAAGGACAAATACTAAGTTAATAAGTCACTCTCTCAACATACAGACTTGATTCTTTTCTCAAATTCACCTCAGATCTATTAAATTACATTCTGTTATTTTTCCATAGAATAGCTAGCAGAAGTCTGTCTACTGGGATGTAGTATGTCTTACCTACACAACAAAACCAAAAAACCATGAGACACAGAGTAATGATTTTTCCCCCTATTTCTAGTGCAGGCTTAATTTTTGCGTCCTTGTGCAATCTTACTACTATAGTGATCCTTAAAAAAAGACTAAGACTGTACCAGAAATGAAAGAAGCAAGTTTGAGACTGAACCTTAACTCTGGACAGATCTTCAAATGTAAAAAAACAAAACAAAACAAAAAAAAACCAAAAAAGCCAAATCTGTATGGGGTGGAGGGGCTTTTTAAAGACATGGACTATGACAGCAATGATCCTTCTTATAGTACTTCCAAATTAATTTCCTTAAGTGTAACTGCTGTTGAGATGTTAGGAGCTATAAGCTTCATATTGGCAACACAATAAAGGTAGAGAATTTTGCATTCTTCATGTTCACAAGCAGGCACTGCTCATCAGAACAATATTTATTTGCTTATTTAGTGGAACAACCTCCTTGTTCCTAAATAATCTGTAATGACTATCACAATTCCTCTCCCCTTTAAAAAATTACAATCAATTTGCTACAGGTAACTCCCTGGCTCCTGGCCTACAGTCCATTCTTATCATTAATACCCAAAGTGTGTCTGTCTTCTACCTGGAGAGCAAGGGATGGGGAGAGAAAAAACAACAAAATTTACTGCATACAAGAAGCCCTGCCATTTCCAATGCAGACCACAAGAGTTCTGACTTCCAACAGATTTTGACTTAGCCTCCACTAATAAATATACGAGTCTGTGTGCACATCATATGTACCTCCATTTTGCACACTTCTGCTTCCATTTAAAATTGAAAATATATTCTGCAAAAGCAGTTCATAGAACCTGTTCATGGCTGAGGAAGATATGGATGTACGCATCCTTCTGTTTGGATTCAATTAAAGGAAATCTCAAAATGGAACACAAAGAAAACTAAGGTAAATACCTGCAGAGGCTTTTATTGTTATTTTCATGCATACATATGCACAAGCACATACCTTATGTGACACCAGTCCCGATTCCTGAATGGACATGTGGACTGGTTCTGCTGCAGTTGAAACATACAGAAGTAATCTCAGTACATAGGTACCAGTGACATTTCTTTGACTCCAAATCAGTTAGAGAGGAACCTATCTAGTTCAGCCAAGTTCTCACTCATCTGGACCTCTTAGTTTCTATGTACGCTACTGAAGTTAAAAAAAAAAACAAAAATTTTCATCTCTAATATGTTATTTGGATTGCAGTCTACATTTCTTGTGACTAGAATAAACAAACAAACAAACAATCTCTCCTACACTGAGAGAATTCAGCCAACTACTCTTTTAAAAATCACTGTATTTGAGAGGTCTTTTGGGTTTCCAGAAAGAACACAACAGACATGGTAAGAACCTGGTACTCACTGGACAACTTCCTGGTTGGCCTGGTGGAGAGTCCACCACTGAACTGACACAGAAACTTCCTACTCAAGACTTAATGGACACAGCTGTACTATGTGGGCCTCCAGAGCTGGCTAGTCAACCTTTTCCATTATTTTATTAATAAACTATTTATTCTGTTAAAAAGTTGTGATAGTGGAAGCCCAAAACAATTTCAATAAAGTTTTAAGATCTGGCAGCACACGCAAAGCAAATACAAGAGCAAACAATACGGCAAGGCTCAGTTTTCAGAGGTACCAAATACCCTCTGCTCCTGGTGATATCAACTGGATTAGCCATAAACACAACTATCAAACAATAGTCTTTTTGATACAATGAAATGCATCATTTGGCTCTTTGAGATTATCAAAACTCAGGTAAAATGCTCTTACCCAGAATAAGACTTTGTCCATTCTGTGGTTTTTCGTTGTTCGCATTCTGGATCTAAAATGAAGATAAGGTGTATTTTCCCTCTCTCCTTCAAAAATTAATAAACTTGTCTTCCAAAATATAATGCAATAGTATTTTTGTTCCTCAATAAAAGGATTACATGTTTTAGGTTCACATCTGTCAGCTATTAGAATTACAAAATAACAAGTAAAAAATCCCTACCAAAACCACAAATAAACCCCCTGAATCCTTCCTCCTCAGAAAAAAATTACTAGTTTGCCATGAACAGCAAAGAAAAGCTTAAACCCTAAAATAGTAAAACAAATAAAAAGCTCTGAAGATGTGAATTTTGTTTCCTACAGATCAGCACGGAGGAACTTCCACTGACTTAGAAAGGAAATTATAACAATATTATTATAACAACATGGAAAGTCTATGCAAAGTCTTTCCCATTAGTAGTCTGGAAAACAAAGCTGTTGTGGCTTCACTAGAAAAGACAAATTGCATCACTGGTGTCTTGCATACAAGCTTTATACATACATATTTACTGAATACATGACAGAAATAATCTCATCAAATTCATTTAGCAAGGCTAAAGACTTTAATTAAGGCCATTCTATTACAGTATCAGATCTAACCCAAATATAAAGAATACTGAATGCAAAAGGATTTGATGACTTGACATACTGAGATATCTTTGTTAAAATGAGATTAAAACAAAACACCAAAAAAAATCTGAAAAGCTCTCCTTAAAAAGTCATAACCTTCAGCTTCCAAACTTAAAAAGCTACTTTCCCTGCAAAGTCCAAAAGTACAAAAAAGAATAATATATTTTGCAAAAAACAATCAAAGCAAAACTTTTCATTCCCCAGAGTAGCAAAAAAAGCTTTCAAGATACAGATTTTATATGTCCAACTAAAAGGAAAAAATTCACAGAAGCTCTTTAAAGGGATCTTTCTCAGTTAGAAGATTTAAATCAGACCTTAAACCCAGCAAATAAAAGGAATAAGAGAAATAAACCAAGTAATATTTTAGTTACTAGAAACCTCTCGTTCCTTAGGCTCTGCAAAGATGAATCCCCTTTCAATGTCTGGCAATATTTAGAAGTAAAGGATCTGTCTGATTTATTGTATACTTACCCCTGAATTATAAGGAGGATCAATCAGACTGAGATTAGGGAGAGATGCCTGAAGTGCATTTACATATACTGGCTGAGAATGAACGGGGGACATTAAAGCTGAAAATTTAACAGAAACACACAAAGAAATACACCATGATATATCAACTGTTTTAAAAGTCTAAATCTGTGAAGCATGCAAATAGTCTGACTTGTAACTCATAATTTTATCTTCAGTAAGAGCACATCTGATCCTTGCTATCAAGAGTAACCAGTGCAAAAATAGCATGTTACCTTCGTGTTTGTACTTCTGAATCTTCCTAATCAGGTCTATCCTGTGAATATTTCGAAAACAATTTTCTATCAAATCCAGTTGATTAGGAGCCACCAAATTTAGTTTCTCCAGGTCAATCACAAGAGCTAGAAAACTCTAGAATAGCAACACAAAACCAAACTGTCATATCAGTAATTTGTTGTCTATCGGTAAGAAACAAAGCAACCCAGAAAATAACGTGGGGAGGTCATAAAGGTTGTATATTCAAGAACTACAGACATTACCTTCTGAAACACTAAGAAAATTATCTGGAAGGTATAAGAATTCTTGGTATTATCATAGGAGTAATGAAAACTAGGAAGTGATATTCTTAAAAAACAAAGTTTTTGAGGAAAGAGTTTTGCATTTCCTTGTTGCTACAAAGCCAGCTACTTGGAATATCACCTCACATGCCACAAAGCAAGAGGTAAGAAAGGCTTTGGGGAGTTTGCAGGGCCTCTCTCCTTTGGTTAAAGAGAGAAAAAGAAAAAACCTCAATGGAAGAAGACAGAAATCTTCAGTCTTCTATGCACAGTGGTCAAGTTGTCTGAACCCTCCCTAATGAATCTCTGCTTTCTCAGAGCATTTAAAACAAATATGCAGAATGCAATTGTACAGAGAAGGACATAATTAAAATAAAACTGTTCTTTTGTAAGTGAAGCCGAGCACAAACACAAAAAGTGACCTTGTAATTGAAGATACATTTCATATGATTATTGGTTTGAGATCCTTTGTATATGAACTTTCAAATGAGTAATACTGAAGTGGGGTTTTTTATGCCTTCTGCCTGTGAGGTTCATGCTAACAACATTCACTACAGCAAGTCTTCACTGTTCCCGCTTACTGTTTCCCACGCTTCTTTCCTTGAATTAAAAACCAAAAATGAACTAGAAACCACCCCTCCTCCTCCACTTCATGACTTCTGTCTACTCCTGCCTCACTATCCCTTGCAGTACTGCCTCCCCTCCTTTGCTGTCTAGCTAGTTACATTTTTGCTTTAATCTCTCATTGCTCCAGAGAAGACTAGCAGAAAGACATTACCTTATCTTTTGCCATTTTCATACGAGGTGCGTAATCTCTGAGTAGAAAAACAAGGGAATTCACTTCTTCTTTTTCCAGATTCTCATTAAGCTCTACCATTAATACCCTGAAATAAAGTTGAGACATTTCTAAAGGATTAGCTTTCAGCAAGATACCATCCCTGCCCAACTACCCAACTTTCCAGTCTTAATGTACCATTCCCAATTAAGCAACAGGAAAAAAGCCTACCTTGCTCCAAGATCCAATTACAAAATACCTACTCTTGCTCATCAGCACCTGAGTTACTCAGACTGACTGTGTAACAGCCACTGCTAGGAAAAGAGACGTCTTCTTAACATTTCAATAGAGATGAAGTAAGAGAACGAGACAACAGAACACATCTTTAACTTTTTTACGTAGCAGTTACAGGGTTTTTATTTCAGTGAGAAGTTAACACAGGAAAATCTTCCTTATGAGTACATATATTTTTTTCTGAAATTTCTCAAAGAAAATAGCTGGAGCTTCTTAATTTAAGCATCTTAAAACCACAGAGTAAGAAGTAGTAAGACAGGTCCCCTGAGAAAAGCTATACAACAAGGCTATGTGCCAAAAGCAAGCTAGAAAGGAAAGTATCTCTAACTAATGATGTTCCTTTATAGCCTCACTTCTATCTGCTAATCTAGAACTGTAGAAACATCATGGTTTTATTGATTAACATACATAAACTCCTTAAAGATAGATGCTTCTAATGCCATGAGTTGTAAGAAGCTACTAAGGCTTATTTTAGGGACTAAATTTGACATATTCTTTTCACTGTAACTCTAGATATGATGCCCTTTTCTGCCTTTCTTTTACCTCCATGACACATTTAAAAAAGAAACAAAAAACAGACCCACAAAAAACCCCTCAAAACAACCCCCACATATTTTGAACAAAATAAAGTAGCCTTGAAATCTGAAATAGATATATATACCTGTAATCAGGGACAAGTCTGAGGTTCCTGGCAAGGTTAGCTTCCACTGTTGCTTTCTCGGTCTTCAAGATTCTCCTCAGCAAGTCAAACCTCTTGACTCTGTACACCAGCTCAGACAAGCCAAGAAAAGACAATTTCTCCCTCTCATTCAAAGACACCAAGAGCTCTCTAAGGTTGGCAGTGGCCAAGTCAGGAGCAAGGTCTCGGCATAGGAAAACCATCATCTCTTCTTCTTCTTTATCCAATTCTTCTTCAATCTGATGAATAAGGACAGCTGGCACTTGGCACTTGGTCATCACTTTGTTGCTGTCCCTTTAAAATTGCCAGCCTACTGTTTTTTAAACAGGAAGCCAACATGACATGAAGCCTGTGTCTACCACAACACTTCTCTGGTGTTCATTCTTAACTAGATGCATTTTTACACAAGCAGCTCTGTGAGAGAGAATTAAAAGGTACTAAATCAGTAATCTGCTGCACAAGTTCACAGTTAACTCTCCTATCTGACGTATTTCACTCACAACTGAAACATCAATGTAGTCTGCATAGACCTCCTGTTCTCAAGGGGTTCTCCCATCTGTTCATTACAGAACAAGAAGTACTTGGTAGGTCATACTACTCAGAAAAAAATGGAAGTTCTTTTTAAAGTAAAATTACCTTAACACAAGTCTGTAAATTCCATAGGAAGTGAAACAAAAGTCATCAGCTTGCTGATGAGTGATATTTCAAGTGTTTCTGAAAATAAAATTTAAGTCCCACAGCAATTTAAGTCTAAAGCTCTGACCTCTTCCCAGCAACCCTCCACCTCCCTGCTCACCACCACCTTTTCTCCCCTAAATGTCTCAAGGCATTCTTCAGGAAGAGTTTTGGGAGCTAAGAGGTAGCGTAAGCACACCTTGTAGACAAAAAAAATTTAAAAAACCTCACATATAAACCCCCTGCTATCAGGCATGCACTTTGCCTTAAATGAAGTAAAAATAAAGGAAATATTCACAATGTAATATGTAATATTTTAAAACATTAATTATCTATAAATTCAGGAATGTGTAGATTTTCTTACTGATCAGCATCATTTAAAGTGATTTCAATGAGAATGAGTTACTGGGGTTTTAAGGATTCCCCCCACACCCCCTCCATGCTCAAAAAGATTGAAAAACCACACAAAGAAAAAATTCCAACCTTAAGTATGCAAATTAGTTAACTCTGAAGGTATAGATAAGCCATAGACTGGCTTTTTCTTCAAGTGACATTCATGTTTCCCCATACAGAAAACTGAAATAAAAATTCAAACCTAGAAAAAACCCCACCCTTGTGATTAACAAAATAAGTAGGGTGCTATGCTCTATTTCCACTGCCACCAACTATGGAAATTCTATCTAACCTTCTCTCATCCCCATTACCTACATGGAGAAAGGTGAAATGAGCAATCTGAAGACAAATCTTAGGCCTTACAAGAAGTTCAGTCACCACACTGCATAATTTTGTTTAAACCATTCTGAAAAGCAAAGGCCAATTTGATTTCAAAGCCTAATACACGGAAAGATTCTAGCAGCTGGTTCTAAAGCATTTTCAGCCTTCTGTTACACATTCTGGAAGTCACAATCAACAATGTCACATATTGTGCCCATGCATTAAGGAGATGAGATAAACCCATCTACAAGCGCTTTTGGGTGGTTTTTTTTTTCATTCTAATGCTGTTTAAATTAAAAAATAACTATATAGCCACCTGACTTCCCTCAGAAAGGGAGTAAGAGTTGGATTTGATTAAACCCACGGATTGGGTTCCACTGCCCACTAAAAGAGCATATCAAATTCAAGTTCCTGGGGCAAAGTCACCTTTATCTACATCTATCCCAGTAAGCCATATTTCCTATGGGGTCAAAAACTGCAGTGGCTTTCTCCTCCAGTGCTGTTGCTCACAATCACAATAGCAAGTCATCAGTATTTAGGAAGAAAAAAAAAAAAGCAAAAGCACTGTTAATCTTGCTGATAGCATGTCTGAATCACGAGGGGATTATAACACAAGTAGCTGCTATGACCTCAAGGTCCCACCTTGAGAAGCAAAACAGAAGGCAGCACAGGCAAGCTGTAAAATATCGTAAACCCACCACATTAGAAGACCCAAACATTACTCAGTTTAAGTACTCTTGCACTTCCATACCATAGTGTAATGAGATGTAATGTATATGAAACAGAGTCCTCAAAACTGAGGCCACTTTGGCTCCTTTTCAGAGCCCAGAGCATTCAACAGCAACCAACAGCACCAAGGCTGCTGATACCCTGCTTAGCCCATCACATCCTTCTATGTGCATTCTACACAGATTGCACTAAATACCTAGAGGAAACACTCCATTATAGTACTCCTGCTGCCGCACACAACCAGAAAAATGCAACATCTATCCTCCCTGGTACAGTTCTGTTCTTCAGAAAGGAAAAGGGACAGGCACAAACAAAATCACATCACACCATTTATAAACTTCAGAGAATTAAGTGCACTGTTTGCTGTAAGAAGTGCAACAACATTTAACCCTAATGTAAACAGTGCAAACAGCAAAACACCTCACAAACAGAAATGAAACATCAGTAGAAGCTGCCCCTTTCAAATAATCAGGACCACAGTATTTTTAATATAACAAGCTGAAAAGTTTTGTTTCCAACAAAACTAACTGGGTAGACAAAATATTTGTACTTTTGAACCTGTTCTATTTCACACATGGACCTGCAATGCTATCACTTGTACAGTTGGGGTGGAAGGGCAGGGTGGTAAAATTTTCAGGCCTCTGATAAGCAGAGGAACCTCTCATGCACTGGAATGTCTTTTGTACAGTTTTCTATCAGAGGAAAAGCATATTTATTGCTAAATTCTTATTTTCAATCTAGCATCAAACATTTGTGAGAATTCTACAGAAAGACAAAGACTGTTTTCATGCCATAATGCAGTCAGGAAAGGGGAGGCACAAAACACTCATATAAAAGCATCTCCCAGGTACATACAGCTGGGACTTTCAAAAGAGCTTGAGGAAGTCATATTTATGACTCACTCTAAAGGGAGATGGGAATTTAACAACTTTTGGGCATTTTCAGAAATCTCAGATAAACTTTTTTTTTAAAAAACTAGTTGATTTTTATCTAATCTTTTAAAACTAGTTTAAAAAAGACATGTGCGTGTGTGTGTGGTAGAGAGGAATTTCCTACAGAGTTAAAATTTCAGACATACAAAATTATTATTTATATGTTATCTTAAAAATAATATGCCTTTAAAAAACACATGTGAATTATATATTTTTGTGAAGTTCCTTTATATAAATTGCATGCTCGCCATAAAAATACCTGATCAATACTTCCAGTGCCAAAACTCTCTTACCTGTATGCAAATCTGTCCACAAGAACATTGGAAGACTGGCATTTGACCATTGCTAAATCACTGATCCAGATCCATCACACGTTGGTTTCCATCCAGTATTTTCCAATGATGGTCCATAGACAAAGTTGATTACATCAGCTCATTTTCTGTTGGACAAATATCAACATCACAAATTACTGCTGGGGGCTACTTCCTAATTTTAGTGGAGGGAAAAAGAAGAAAAATGACCTGGGATCATGCATTCTTCTATATGATTCCACTGGTCGAGTGAACCAGGAATGATGTTCCAAATAAAAGGAAAAACAACTGTGCACATACAGTGATTTGTCAATAACAATTCATTCACCCAGGGTTCTGAGTGGGGAATGAGTAAGAGCAACATGAAGCGTTTAGTATAAACTAAAACAGTTTGTAACTTTGCATCCAAAAACAATGTCACCATATTTTGATAGTAGGAATGTCACACTACAGGGGCAAGCCCAATACATTCCATCTGAGCCAGACCCCTGTCACCATGAGAAGTGAACAGCATCGTGCTTCACCCTTCCACCTGATATGACCACTTTTTGCAAACGTCACAGATACAGTTACCACAGCTGCAACAATTACAGAAAAAGAGAAAAGCAATGACAGTGTAACACCCAGCAGCCTGGCTTTCAATTTAGATTACCTGGGCCCTGCGCGGAGAAAAGTTATTGAAGGTAAATTCTTTATAAAGAGGAGAGGAAAACCAGCTTGTCTTCTCAAGATGAAAGAAAAAAGTTTATAGTCATCAGAGATAAAGCTGCCCCAATAGCCTGTGTGTTCATGTGCATGTGTAATTTGCCAATATCACTGCAAGAAAACACTCAAGATTTTCCTCTTCAGTTCAATGTTTCATGTATTGAGTGAAGATTTCAATGCAAAGCTTCTAGGTCAGGAAGATGGTTGAAAAAAGAAACTTAAAGTACTACACATTCTCATTTACATTCCTGATTTATAAGAAATGCAGAATCATTCCAAATAGCTGAAGTCTAACATGACCACCACCACTGACTGATAAAAGGATACTGCAAGATGATGTCAGTAACATTAGGGGCAGAATGAGTGAAAGGGGCAGGCCTACACATGAAACAACAACAACAAAATCTCTTTTCCTCCTGTATTCAAAGAATCAGGAAAACCCCTGGCACACTGAAGGAAAATGACTGGTGAGGGCCGAGTTTTCTGTAAGTCTGGCTATTTTAGTTCACTATCACCCCAAATTTTCACAGAGGAAGGGCTCTTCTGGGAAATAGTCTTAGGGTCTCTGGAAGAAAAATCATGGATTCTAGGGTGCCTCATCCGTCCTCTTGTCCCCAAAAGCGGTCTAAGAGAAAACATCTCAAGGAGATAATACCAAACTGCACTTAAATACAAGTTTCTGGGTTTCATTAATTTTCAGACTTTCCCGAACAAAGTGTAAGATTTTAAAGGTGGCGAGTTTCTCACATACTGCACAGGAAACCACCTTTGTCACAGGCGTATTTGTCTAAGTCTGCACTGACTTTTGACCCTGGGTATTACACTGTAAACAAGGTTCACAAGAAGAAATTTTTTAAGGTAAACATCTGAGAACATTAGCAAGCATATTTACTCCTCAGACCACATATCATTTCCATTCCACAGTAAAACAGACAGAAAAACATCTGTATCTTCATTAGCTAATAATAACAACATACTAAAACTTCACACACAAAGACACACAAGGACCCAGTAACCCTCTGCTGGCATTAAAAAGTGGAGCCTGGTATCCGTGTACAAGGTTCAAGCAATTTTACTCTTCGCTGTTTAATAGCACACATGAAACCCTTGTTCCCATGTCTGCAACACAAATGCTGCACAATACACAAATATCAATATGATTACCAAGGCAAAGAGAAGTGTCCCTTATCAACAATGATAAGTCAACCTATCAGGCCTCATATTAATACGGAAGGTCTTTCAAGAGAAGCAGGGAAACATGTCACACTCTAAACGTGGTCTACAATTACTGTATGTCATTTTTGACAGCATTTGTTTCTTGAGCGTTCATCTCTGCAGCAGCAAAAACAGGATATAACATCAGTGGGTGTAGTTCTGATTTGGAAAATGATCTGCGTTTCACAAGATGAGCTCATGTGGAAGCCCCTATGCTAGAAGGAGGGAGTAGGAGGTTACATTGCTACAGGAGGCACTAGCTGCATTTTGTGCTTCCTCTGCTCTGCTTTGTTTAAAGAGGCAGAGGTGGTGAAACCCACAAAGGTAACTGCATTTTGAGTCTGTATCATCTGGCATTTTTCAAAGTGTTGAATTGTTTGGAGCATGCTCCACAATTTTCACATTTCCCTATAAAGAGGATTTGGTACAAGATACTTAGGGAAAACAAGGAAATCCGTCAGTAACTTTCACATTCCTCATTACTGTGTTAGGCTTAAATAGTTTGTTCTCGGTGTAAACTAGTAGTGACTATGCAAATTTCCTTTTAGAGATGCACCAGCTTAACACCCCAGTCCTCTTAATAATAAAAAAAAAATCCTACCCTAAAACTGTTTTTACCATAGGGAGTCTATGGAGATTTCCACGCAACTTTCTAACTACGTCATTTTAAATCACACTTGGAAAATGAAGCAAGAGGAAACTCCGATCTGCAAGATAAAAAAAGTTTCAGGCGGATGGGCAGCGTCGGGTTTCGTTTCTCCTCACGAGCAAGGTCGGGTTCAGGCCCCGCTTGCGCCGGGCGCTCCGGCTCTCCGCATCCGGCTCAGCCCGCCCCCGGTGAGGACCGGGCCTAGACAGGGAGGAGGACCCGATCCCAGAGCACGATGTGTCGGGGTGCCTATATTGAAGGCGCAGGGTGGGAAGAGAGCTGTGAGAGAAAGGAAGAGGGAAAGGTATAACGCACCCAAAAGCGCCGGGGAAGTCTCATCTATAGCAGCAGGGCCAGGTCCGGCATTGGGAGCAGGGACGAGGAGGGGGCGGCACCGGCCCAGCACCGGGCGTGGTTTCGAGTTTCACTTCTCTTTCTCTTTCACATGTGTAAGACACGCAGAGCGCTTTTCGCTCGTATTTCTTATGGCTATTGGAGAGAGCGGAGTCGTCTCTGCTCGTAGATAGCAACGCAGAGATCTCCCCTCGCAGAGGGACGAGGGAACTCGCTCTAACCCTTGCGAATTTATCGTGAGTCCGGCCGTTAGGTATTTTGGGACGAGGTGAGGGAAGGATTTTGCTTTTCGTTTTGCTTTACAGTCTACCTCAGAAGATGAAACTCGGAGCTGCGCAAACGAACCTACCCAGCTCCCACAACATGGCGGCGGGGCTGTGGCGGAAGGGAGGTTGCGTTACCTCCCGCCGCCGCCTTTGGGTGTCGGTTACGGACAAAATGGCTGCCGACCGGCTGGGGCGCGGGGCCCTTGGCAGCCCTGTGAGAAAGGCTCGGCAGCCCGATGGTCTTGAGTTCGGTATGTGTATAGACATTTATGGGACTATGCTTTTTATACTGCTGCTGATATGAGGACAGACAAAACAGCTTTGTATCGGCCCCAGTAGCCATTCAGTGGTAACAGACCGTTTTTCAGTGAGCTGTTACAGGCTTGGGGGAGCTTTGGCCAGAGTTTATACAGAAGCAAGCCCTTACTTGCTTCATGTCTTGCTCTGTCAGAGTTCATTCATCGTGAGGATAATATTGTACAGGTGTGTGAAAGTTGTATGCTTCCCATTGTATAATGTTCAGTAAATTTTAAGTAATGCCTTGTCCCTGTAAACTGGGTGTTGTGATTCCCTTGGTATAAACCAGCAACTTCCACAAAGCAGCTTACTTTGAGGTGCTATTATTGTAGCTGGAGCTGCTCTCTTAAAGGCCTAAAATACAAAATTCTGGACTATTTTATCAGCTGAACTAGAAAAAAGCCACCTCCATACGTGATGAAATTAGACACATCATGTGTTAACTCCCAGCTCAATGGATTTCAAAGCATTTACAAAATACTCATCTTTTGTGCTGCTAAAAATACAGCAGTGGAAGCACAGTACTCTGGGATAGCACACTGTTGTGCAGAGAGTCTCGCTCTCTTTAGAATTGCAGGGAAAACAGGCAGAAAGTAAGCACCCATACTGGAATTTGGTCAGGTACCAAGCCGCTGCTCTGTGTTCTGAAAAAATATCTGTATTCTTACTGAAATTGTAGAGGCAGGCTCTCACTTTTAATATCATCATTAAAGGGTATCACAGTATCCCTCCTACTAAGGCGTAGCATTGCATCAGTGCTGATTTCAGAAGGAAGCCAGCTACCTGCTGTGAATCAGTATGTACACTTTCTACTTGGATCTATTCCATACAAACATGTAAAAACTTGTACAGGCTAATAGAAGAGGTTTACGGATGTGGTACGGCTGCAGACTTATGAAAGAAGAATTGGGTTTGGTTTGGTTGGTTTTTGTTTTTTTTTTTTTTCAAAAATGGTTGAGTGAATGATTTACCAATTTAACACAGCCGTTACTTAAGCAACCAATATACTCTTTTGTTTACTTAGTCCACTTTTTCCTTAATTTACCTAATTTTTATATGCTTATTAAACAGTTTTTGCTTTTTTATAGGCAGCATTTATGAGTTGCATGCAAGTTTTTTTCATTCTTCCTCTCTCACTCCATTTCTAAGTTGAAATACTACATTGTCTTCATAGATAGGTTCTCATGTAAACTGGAACTGTAAATCAGTATAAATGTAGAACATAGAGCATACCAGTAAGATTAGATGTGATTGAGAAGAGATGTTCCTATATGTTTCAATTTAGAGGGCTTTGGATATAAATCTCTGGCTTGGACATACTTCTCTTGATATTCTTTCATAAGAGGTTTGATCTATTTAATTTTGTAGATTCTCGTAGTTACGTAAAACAAATCATCAGGAATTTATGCCTCCTAAAATACTATGAACTTGTCTTTTATGCTATATATTTCAAAATCAGACTTGGTACAATCAGGGTGAGCACATTCCATCTGTATATATAAATGGTGTCAGTAAGTTTCATTTGTTATGTGTTGGTGTTGCTTTTATTATTATGATTAAGGAAAAGGCTAAGTCACTGAAGGAAGAGATTATTTTCAAGGGTTTTTCTTCTCCATTGGAACAATGGTAAAAGGATTATCTGACTTTCAGATTTTCCAGATTTCTATTTGGCTTACAGGTGAGGATAGAGGACATATAGAGCATCTGTAAAATCAGTTTCCTGTCATACATGTAAAACGGTTTGGATGAATCCCTGAATGTTTTTATACCCATGATGAAATCGGTAAACTGAACTGGAAGACAAGCATGGGTCCTGAGTATGTTCCTCGTAAAACCCCTTGAAGCAAACATTCCTAACTTCAATTAGCTGCATATAGAAAATACACTTGCATTGATGTAAACAGTCTTATTTAATAAATGCTGATTTGGCCAAGATCTAATTGCAGGATAGAAGCTCGTAGTTTGAGAGCTCAACAAAGAAGATTTTATAGGAAGGTTATCAGGAGACATTTCAAGGCAGGTTAACAACACAGACAGTTGTAGTCTGCTATTTAAACTGCAACTGCCTCACATCATGAGAACAGTTATTCAGAATTTCAGAGACATCCAGTTTTATATTACAAGGTAGTCACTATTGTATCAGAATCATTTAGCTGCTTTAACTTCTCTGCAACATACAAATTTGGAAGATTATGCTAATGGTGTAAATAATATAGGTAGCATTAGCCAAAAAAAAAAAAAAAAAGGATAAATCACAAGTATCTTTCCAGGTGAGCAGAAATAGCTCTTTTGACTACTGATGGAGGTGGGATTTCCACCTGCATTTCAGAAAATGGATCATCATCGGTTCTGTTTTTCAGAACTTAAGATACAGAAAGAGCTTCCTAACTGTGGTATTACGATCATGTATATTCCTTACCTGCAGGTGCTACTGCTGTTTGTGACCCTGTTCTTTGCACTGTAAAATATCTGTGCTGGTAGAAAGGCTTTTTTAATGTAAGGACAGCCATTGCTATGGTTACAGTGAAGACAGATTTGGTACTATTATTTTAATACACAGGAAATGATGAGACATTTTTATATTCCACAATAATGGCCAAATACATTCGTCATAAATTAAGGCAGTGGTTTAGGGCAGTGCCTGCCATCTGGCTATTAAACCATTGAATGATACTACCTTAGTTCATAAATTCATGAATTTTACCTAAACTAGTCTAGTCTAACAGTGAATATGTGCAATCTATTTGCTTATGTAGAATGTTGGTAAGGCTGATTCTTATGATCTTCCCTACACAGGACAGCACTTATGCATGAATTTGATTTTTAAATCTTTAAAGTAGAATATCTGTGGAAATTAAATTGAGATTACTTGCTTGCACGTAAGTTTTCTGGAAACTGTGGCGGAAATTACAAGACGTAAGATTTTGATTTTCTTAACTTTCTTCATATACAATGAAGTCTTGATAAACAGAATGATCTGTTTTAAAAAAAATTATCAAGGAATGCATTAGTTTCTATAGTAGCCAAACTGCATTTGTATGTATTTTACATATTTTGGTCGAAATAAACTAAGCAATGTACCAAGGTTATGTATGCTGAAAATACGATTACACTAACTTTGAAATCTCTGTTCATCTGCTAGTGCTTGAAAATAAAATAACGTATAAGTATCTTTTCAGCTAGTGTAAATAAAGCTCTTGATTTTTAACAGAACTGTCTGCTGTATCAGTGAAATGGCAGGCTTATAACATTTTAAAAGACTAGTTCTATAGGAACTTGCAGCAACTTTACCTCAGACTGAAGCATTTGATGTAGAACAAATAAAAAAACACAGTGAAAAGCATACATACAGAAGAAAATGAAAACAAACTTTCCCAACAGGAAACTAAATGGGTCAGAAACTACTGCTTCAAGTTTTTTTCAGGCTTACACTTCTAGAACAGCTGCAACACAGTTGAGGAGGGGGGAGCAGCCAATCAGCACAGAAGTACTGCACACCAGATTAAAATTACGAAGAGCAACTGAAGTGAGAAGCACGTATCTTAAGTGCAAGATTCACCAATAGTGCATGTAATGCTAGTTCTGTTAATTGTTTTTCTGAACAACCATCTGAAATTCAGTTATCTTAAGAAGTTTAGTTTTGGACCCAGATAGAAAACAAGCAGTGAATACCAGCCTTTGAAAATACGTATTCTGGGTGGGACTGCCTAAGGGACAACATGGAAAAATTTTGTGCAACAGACCTTACACAGTAGGTTCTTGATTTGTTTTTCAGGGAATGATGCAACTGGCTAGGGATGCTGGAGAAAGAATTAGGCAAGAAAAGTTTAGTAAAACAAATGTTTGCCCTATGAACAGTGCCTTGAGCAATGTCACACAGAGATGACAAACTCCACTGAACAGTACAGCTGCACTCCCACAATAGCAGATGTTCACTGGCTCTAAAAATAAAGCTCTGCTATAATTCCACTCAGAAAGGTTGTGTGTGAATATATATATATATATAAAAAAAGATATTTTAGACATGGTTTGGTAGGACCTTCCAAGTTTTTTGTAAACCTGCAATTTGTGATGCGATTACTTAAACTTTCTAGTTTCTTCACCATGGAAGTACACTATGTAATTGTCTAGTGGCATTTTAAGTTTCTCACTTGTCCAATTTAGCTCTTCTCTTTAGTGACACAGATATCCTGTTGTTTGGATTGAAAAATTAGATAGTCTGCCCTCCTTAGCTTATGTAACTAATGGCATAACAAAATTTACAATAGGATATTCAGCCAATTCTAATTCCTAGCACTGCAGAGGACATACACTGCCAACAGGCCCTTTTCTCCTATGGTCCTCATTCCAGGCATTCTTAAAGCACTCCAGAAGCTGTTAGATAATTTAAGGAAAAAAACCAGGAAATTTAAAACAAATTATTAAGAGACCAGATGTAAAAAAAAACCCAAACAAAACAAACAATCTGTACTAGATTACCTGTAATTAATACAGTACAATTTTTCTCTTAAAAGCAATACACTTTCTCAATTCCATTTAATAGGATGTTGGCAAGGCTTGAAAGAGCTGGGTTGATAGATTCCCCTGTTCTTTAAAGGATGGTACAGCAAACCCAAGAGCATATGTACGTCTTTTTTTTTTTTTCCCCTAGACTGGTCAGGTGAATGGCCCTGGCTATGTTTTTTGATCCCTCCACAAAAGTATAATATAATCAAAGAAACAAGTTTTTGCCTGTGATAGACTTTAATATGCATATTGTAAGTACAGAGTGAGCAGCAGGCTTATGTATGTTTGAGCTTAGTAATGAGTAAGTATTAAGTTGTCATATTTGATCTTCAGTGATGGCCTCCATTCTTCTTTGGAGGAAGCAGTGTATATTCAATGCCAAGAGCTATGACGAAAGCTGCAAATCCCCACTTGAGTCCCCTAGTAAAGACTTCTGTTAAGGTGACAGGTTTTGCAAAGCCACCCATGTATCTCCAGGCTTCATTACTAGAAGAAAAATGAAACCAAAAGAATAAAACAAAGATCAGTGGAGCCACTGTGATAAACATTAACAGGAATACCTTTGTTCAGAAAAAAAGATGAAGGCATTTCAACTAGATACACATTGAGACTGTAACATTTCTGTCACTTAAGTAACAGGAGTTGCCACAAGTGAAGTTCATGTTATGTAGTTGTCTTCTGTGTTGACTCTGAAACAAAATCGGAGCCCACTAGCACATGCACCGGATGGAGTAACTACAAAGGTTAGTCACTGTGCTAGACAGTATCTAGCATAGTTAAATCTTAAAAGGGAAAGTTTTTCCAGCCACAGAAAACTCATCCTAGTATGGAGGCACTTTTCATTTTACAATACAACACTTTATTATACTAAGGTCAGAGAAGCATACTAAAACTGATTTTAAAAAACCAAAACAAACACCCCCCCAAACTGAAAAGATTGTGTTTAGCTAAAAAGCTACAGAATATTTATAAATCTCACACTATTTTGCCTTACTATTTTCAACCTACATTGTTACTGAAATGTTAGTCGCTGCTGTAACTGACTACAAGTATTTATGTGTAGCACAGCCAGCGTAATCTATAGAAGAGACAAGCTGTGTCCATCTCTAAGGACTCAAAGTTCTTAAGAAAAGGGAAAAAAACATTTGCACAGAAACAAGCAGTAAAATCGGAACCATCATTTAAGGAGCTGGATACAGTTTTTTTAATTAAGGGGGTCAAGTATTTATGTTCATAGATAATCCTCTTGTGCAGATGGTTTCTGTGACTTGCGATGAAGGCATATTGGCATGGAAGAGTATCTTCTAAATGCTAGTATAGAATAGTAATGGATAAAGTCTTGGGTTTCCAAATATGACATCTTTCACACAGCTTATTCTGGATTGAATATGTACATTAATGGGCATTTGCTACAGAAGGTGGAAAGCTGTTCCCCTATTAAAAGGAACTTAATACATCAAAGAGGGAAGCCCTAGAGAGGGTTACTTTTTCAAGACTTCCAGTGCAAGATATTAATAATGCAATCTTCTTCCAGACTACTGAAGCAAGTAACTTGATACTTATTCTCCTTTGTTAAGGAAGATTGGAACAATACTTGTACTTGTCCTATGGAACTGAAACATTACCTTACATAAAATTTGCAAAGTTCAGGAGGAATCATTTCATGCTTTAAGTTTGATTTTGTTCCTTATTTCAACTCTTCACATAATTGGCTAAATCCCCTTCTTCTACCAGAGAAACAGTTTTATCTAGGAGGGGCAACAAATACTACACAAGCTCTTTTGTAGTTTGCTGTTTTGCAGCACTTCCTGAACAGTGTACTTGGAAGTGTATGCACTAAAAGTCAGGTTAATTTACACAAAATTTATGATACTAAATTGTGTCCATTTTTTAATGGGAATAAGCCTATTGCTTGCTGAAAACAATTTCAGCTGAAGCAAAGGAAAAATAAAGCTAACGCTGCTTGCACTCCACAGAAGCAACATAAATGTGACACAGGCCTGGAAAGTTCACTGGAAACCAATAATCCTAGACTCATATCTCAAATGATTCTTAACATCATTAAAACTATGTTTTACCCTATGCTTACAGCCTTAAACTCTTTCAAATGAAGGAAAAAAGTGCTGTCAATCCCAAACCCCTCCAGAGGTTACAGCATGTAACAACTTTTTAACAGATTACCTGTTCACTCTTATATTTTTCTTGTAGTGATTTGAAGTAAAGCCTTTTCTATGAAGGCTCCTGGAATGGTTTGCTCATGCAGCTTTTCCCTTACAGCAGGACTGGACTACACAGCACACGACATTTAGAATTTTTATTCCCCAAGATTTAAGAGAACTTGAGCATAGTATTACATAATTCACGATGTGGAAGAAATATATTAAACCCTGTTTTAACAGCTGTCTAAATGATCCAGAATTGCTCTAGCTAAAAAAGAGGAGGTATTCACTGTAGAGTGGGACAACTTAAGATGTAAAAATCTGATCTTCCATTATGTCATTCACTGCTTAGCAAACTGGAATGCACAGTTGAATTAAATTCCACATCGTATACTAGTACATTTCTTCTTTTCAAATAAAGGCCTCCTGTTGTATATGAGGACTGCTATTCCTACTCAGAAAGTTAATGTAAGTTCCATCAACTTCAGCAAGATCTGAACACACAACCTCTCTGCGGAAAAGGGATAGGCTTACTTGCGTGTGCAAGACCTAATATTACTTAAGTGGTTTGGTGGATGAGGTGTTGGTCATTGTGCCTGATCTGTATCATCGTGAAACATCACAAAGTGCAAGGGTGCCTTACAAAATGTGGAGACTGGTCAAGGTGATGCAAGGAGTGACTGCCACACAAAAAAATAAATACTTAGCCAAAATTCTGACTAATATATTCTAGAAGTATTTTTGCTATTTTTACTAAAGAAAGAATAATCTGCAATTACAAGGTCCAGTTAATGCTACAAGATGACACATCAAGATTATTTTTGCGGGTCTTGAGCTTACCGAGCCCATGGATCCCTAAGACCCCGTTTAGCTAGCCTTTCCTGGACCTTCTCCAGTGGAGTACCCTCTATCTTCCATTGTCTGTAGTCAGGGAGTTCCATTTTGCCATGGCCATGGCCGTGTTCATTTCCATGCCCCATACCTACAAAAAAAAAAACAAACACAAAAAATCAGAGTTTTTTTATTTCTCAGAGAGTATCAGCTCATTTTCACACACTTGCAAAGAACAGTACCCTGTACAGGAAAAACAGGGAGGTTACAAGAAGTATTTCAAAGCACATAACACTGCACATGAAGCATTGTACACAGCACACTGTGGAACAAACAGCTAAGAGACTTTATGCTGCATTTCAGAAGTTGGTGATAAAGCACAGTAAGGCAAACAGCAGACTTAAGTGTTACTGTGTTGTAAGTCACACCATTAAATTCACGAAGCAGCTATACAAATGTTCTGTGCCAGAAAATAGTGTCAGAAAAACAATTGTTTCCAATGTCTATAAACACACTTTAGCAACACCAGGGCCCACCAACTTGCAGGCTTTCCAGAGTACATCAAAAAGCTTAGAGTTCAGTTTGGAAATTTCTAATTTAGGTATGGCAGAGCTATGATCAACAAGTCTGAAGAAAAACATGAAAAAAACCAAAGACTCAGCTCCTCAGCTCCTTTTTTTGCCTCCAATTCAAACGTGGCGATAACACGTACAGGATAGATGAATGGACAAGGAGATGCACCTTACTAGTCATTTCATGAGGCTGGGAAATATATGCTTTATTTAACATACACCTTTGAGAGAACTATGAAAATACTAAGGTTCTCATTAAAAACAGTGATCAAGGCAGATGGGAAAGTGAACATTTTCAGTGAGATCATGAAGGACCAGAAAAAAATAGGGATGGCTTCAAAGTCTCTATTTTCACAAAGCACTGGAGATGACTTGGAGCCAGGATTTCCCATTTTAACACGTATCTGGTAGCAAAGAACGGATTTGATGTCCTTACTTTTTAGGAGAATTGACTGGAACATAACCGTGCCAAGAACACAGTTTCAAAACCTGTAACTCTTGAAGACCCCAAGCCATGGAGGCAAGCAAAAAGGATTCTCTTGCAGAAGGAAACCCGAAGAGCTCTAATGTTGTAATTACCCGAAAAGCTCCCCCCAGATTAAATCTCAGTCTACATCCTTGCCATAAAAACCCAAGACCTCTCTCCTACCAGTATTTACCTTTCTACAGAAAAGGGGCTTGTGCGCACACGCACGCTAGCGCCCGCACGCCGCGGCCAGCGGGGCTGCACTGCAGCACCAACCGGGCCTTCTCCGCCAGCAAAACCGACAAAAGCCGGGTGGAGAGGGAGCCCCGGGACGGGGGGCGGGAGGGCCGGCACAGCGCCAGCGCCGAAGGCCGCTAGCCCAGGCGGGGCGGACGTCCGCCTAACGGCGCGCGGAGAAGGGCCATGGCAGCTGCGCCAGGCCGCTCCGCCTCGGGGGCACAACCCGAGGCAGCAGGCACCTCCGCCGCCCCCTCCCCTCCCAAGCCCACATACAGACACTCCCGGGGTGGGCAGAGAGCGCCCGGACCCGCCCCCCGCGCCTCCTGCCGACAGGCCCCCGGTACCTGCCCGCTCCGTGACCCTCCTTCAGGACGCAGCCACTACCCGGAAGCGGAAGTCGGCGGGAGGACTAGCCCCTACACGAAGCGCAGCTAGCCACGAGGGTTCCGGGAAGCTTCCGTTCCGGTTCATGCCACTGTCTTAACGAAGGCAGCAAGGCTGCTGCCCGCAACACTCCCGTCGTGGCTTAACGAGGCACGTCCCGCACACGGAGCGTCGCTGCCGGCCCTGGCGAAGAACTGCGGGGAGTGGAGGGAGAAGGAAGAAGACGCGGAAGAAAAAGCGGCCAATCAGTGCAGGGCTTGTTGAGGGCGGGAGCGGCCCAATGGGTGGGTGCGTTGTTGAGCTACGGGGTTGGCAGTGGCTGGAGGTGGCAGCGGAGGAGAAGAGGGTGAGGGGGCGGTGGTAATAGTAGCCGGTACCGGAGCCGTTGGGTGGTGGTGGCGCCGGCGGCGGGCGGGGCCTGGGCCTGGGCCGGTACCGGGACGACAGCAAGGATCCTCCGTCTCCCCTCTCCCCCCTTCTTTCGCTGGCTGGCCGTTGCCCGCCGGTCGTTGCCGGGTGCGCGAGCAGGGACGGAAGCCCGCAGGGTCTGCTCGTGCGGGGGCGCGAGCCGTTGTTCCCCCCCCTCCCCCCATCGCCACCGCGGCTCGCCCGGGCGCGGGGCGCGCGGGTCGGCC
>VYXH01001987.1:1774442-1793424 GCA_013397275.1 Burhinus bistriatus | reverse complement strand
TTTTTTTTTTTTTTACCTGAAATTGCATGTTACTTTATCCAGCTTTGTATTAGTAGGCATTTATAAGTCATTGGAAGCCTTTTGTCACTTCAATAAAATGGTCAATCCTGCTTTAATTACAATAATGATGGAAAAGATCTTTCTTTAATCCACCGTGGTTTCTTTGGATGTTTTTAAAAAAAGGCTATGAAATGTGGGGAAGCAAATTATGTTCTTATGCAGCATTAGAGAGCAAAATATTTCGTGGATAGTATCACAATCTCAAACCATTGTTTCACCTTTCTTTTGGAGAATTGATGTGCTGGAGCACTAGTCTTAGTTTCTTTCTGGGTTTTGGGGTATTTTTTTGGCAACCTAAGGATCATTCTTCACAGGAACAGCCATACTGGGCTAATCTGATATTCTCTCTTGAAGCCTGAAGCTCTGGAATCCTGGTATGTGACAGGACCATTGTTTCAAGACTTACTTGTTTCCCACAGCTAAGCAGTATTTGACAGCAGGTGCTTTATTCTTACAGTCTTTTCTAGGCAAGAATACAGGGTTACTCCTTAGGTCAGTTCTCCCAGTGTCTCAGTGGGGATGATGTTTTGTATGGATTTTTATTCCATGGGTATACTTAATTTTTAAAAACTTTTGAGCCCATGTATGGTTTTTGCATCTATCCTATTTTCTGACAATAAGCACCATAATTCATGTGTTGTGTGAATAAGTCATTCCTCTGTTCTGTTTTGAAACTGTTATCCAAGAACTTCATGTTATACTGTTTTCTGTGTGCGGAGGGGTGGAACTGTTTCACTCTTTCCCAGGCAGTTTGATATGAGTCTACAATCTGTAAAGATCAGAGTAATGTGTTCACTCAAACACTTGTCTAGGCAGGAAAATAATTTTAGATTCCATTAATTTTCTTTATGCTTGTTCTATTATATTAATATAAGAACTAGTATCGGGAAGTGAAGCTGGAGGCTTCCCCAGCTGACTCCTGGTGAAGGACATTTGTGCCACAGGAATGATAATTTAAGAAGAAGTCCTGTGACTCTATTCAGGAGAAATTGATCTCAGACAGTCATCAATAATACAGTCTGACTTGCTACTTCTGTCAGTTATTTTCATTTCCAAATAGAATGGTTATGAGAAGTAATTCTTGAGTTATTTAATGCTGTTTTCCACAGTGTTTCCTTTGCAGTTATTTGCTTGTAGTAGATAAAGTTTCATGCAGAGTTGCGTTCAAGGAAACATTAATTTCTCAGTTGTGTAAATTGTTCAGACATTTTATGTAGGTAACTATAAAATAGAGATGATGACTTTAAGTTTCCCAGGTGTGAAGTATTATCTGAATGATCTGTTGTTTTTTCCTGAACCTTTCTTTCGTCATCTTCTTTGGCAGAAGTAGAGATTCTTAAAAAATGGAATTGCAGGATGGTTGTGGTTGAAAGGGACCTCTGCTGATCAAGTAGTTCAACCCTTTTGCTCAAAGCAGGGTTAACTAGGGCAGGTTCCTCAGGACATTGTCCAGTTGGATTTTGAATTTCTCCAAAGATAAAGACTCCACAACCTCTCTGGATAACTTGTTCCAGTGTTTAAATATGATGATGCTAAAGAAGTTTTTTCTTATGTTTAAGTGGAATTTCTTGTATTTCACTATGTGTCCTGATAGGTACAAAGTTGTTTTTTAGGAGTAAGAAAGTATTCTGAGTTTGTGCTTGTATCCCTAACTGTAGATAAAATAGCAAGCTGGTTGAATTTTTTTCTCTGCACCTTTGCTTGGATAATTCATACTTCTAATAAGAAGACAAATAATTTAAAATGTCTTTTTGTTTTTTTTTAACTTTAATCGCAGGACAGATTTATGTGAGTGGCGGTTTCCTTTTTCATATGGAATTCTGACTTCAGTTTCTTAACTTGAAATATAAGGTCAAGAGGTAAAGGGGCACTTCTGATGAAATAAAATATAGTTATCTAGTAAAACCCTACTATAAAACAAAATTCTCTATTGCTGGCAGTGCCACAGAGAAGAGAACATGTAAACTGTGATCAGGGGCTGGGTAAAATAATACACAGTTTGCAAGCTGCTCCAACACATGCTGCAGGTTATCAATAATAGTAAAAATTTTGTATTGTAAGGAATATTGCTGCATGGCCATTAGTCATTTTTCTGTTAGCATTACATTTTTCTGTCAAATACAATGAATTTGGGCACAGGCTTTTTTATATTCTATTTTCCTTAGAGCCAAAGAAGATAGAAATGGTGTGCTACAGATGTTGACATTTATGTTCATTTATAGTGTTTTAAGAATAATAAATTATGTGACCATGGAACATATTTCTCTAACAAACCATGTAACTACTTTTAAACTAATCTGCATCTTTTAATTTAGTGCTGCTGTAGAGTAATTGGGATCTTATGTACCCTGATGAAGGATTAGGCTGAACTCCACAGCAGAATTACTCTGTCACCATGAGATATCCTTTTCTTCTGAAATCCTGTGTTTCTCATACTGTGGATTCTATTTGAAAATGTTCATGGGAATAAAAATCACTTATGGTTATCTACTTCAATAGATATTTTGTTAGTAATCACAATTCAGGTGATTTGTAAAAGACAGAACTATCATTGGCAAGTCACCTTTTCGGTCTTTCTTTGATTGTTTTCTGTTCTTCTGCAGGCAGTCCAGCTTGCCCCTGCTGCCCACTGCCTATGTCAGATCTGCCACCTTGACCTCCTGGTGTGATTCTGTAGAGCAATATGGATTTTATGGTTCAAATTTATTAACTTCCTTGTGCATGAAAATAGAGAGTCAGAGACATTTGGAAGGAGATCCCACTAGGGTAGGGAAATAAAATGTCAGGTCAATAACTATGGTAATGGGGTAAACTATTTATTTATTTATTTATCTCTCAGTACTGGATGTTATTACTTGGAAAATGCCAAGTTCCCTGGCTGCATCATACTCTTCAGCACAGGACCTGGCGGAGATGGTTGGAGCAGTTCAAACCTGTTAAAATGCTCTTCTAGGAATTTGCCCTCTGCGTATTCTGTGTGGTTTGGGGTTTTTTTGTGTGTGTTTGTTTGTTTGTTTTGTTTGTTTGGCTTTTTTCCTTTTTTTTCCCTATGGGACAGAGTACTTAATGACATCTCATTTTATATTATGTAAGTTTTACATGTGTTTGACTAACAGTGAATTTTGCAGTCCAAATATGCTAAGTCTATGTTCTTGTGTGTAATCTCCGTGATTTAGCTAATCTTACTATGTTTTTATTTTACTTACTGCAATTCTTCAGAAAACTGAACAGGTGAGGTCTTCTGTATTGGTGTCTGCATTTTGTATGGTTTGAGTTCTTTAAATAGTTATACATTATTGTTCATCTGAATTGTATTTAAGTGAAATATATGACATGAACATTTGTGCAGACTGCATGACTGTAGTTTGCTGATTCATACAGGGCAATGTTGATGTTTCTCGGATTTTTTTTTTCTAGTTCCATTCCCTACGTTTAGTAGTTTATGAACTTTAAAATGTAATTGTATTTAGGATCTTCCTCCCCTCTTCTGCCCTGCCTTGACACGTATTTGGGCTGGAGGAATTATTCTACATATATCTGGAAAGACAGTAAGAAAGTTTAAAGGAATGGTCTTATTTTTCATGGCCATTCAGCTGAGAAGATGTTGAAAGATAACGAGGTGAAATATGTGTAAAATTTGCCTTTTTTTTTTCTTCCTGGATTAATTTATTTTCTTTTTATTCAAATAGTTTGGTTATTTCTGGGAGTTCTGGTGTCTGTTTCTTCTTTCCACCTCCTCATCTTATTTTCTGCTTTGTCCTTTCTGTCTCGTTTAGGTTTGAGAATATCTTGAGGTTTAGGAGAGACTGGAGCCCATCTGCATGCTTGCCTCTTTTCTGATTTGAAATAGGGCCACGAGGTAGAAAACTTGATTTAGAAAAAATTCTGAAGAAGCTCATAGTAGTCATTCAAGCAACTTTCCTAAATATCCTAAGCACAAGATTTTGGAGATGTGTCAGCATAAGTGTAGCAGATTTTGTTTTAGAAATAGCTCCTAACTTGTCTCTATAAATTTAAATGTGATATTTCCTGCATGTGAAAACAAATTAGCTAGAAATTGTTATTTTTTTAGAATTTTTTTAAACATGAACTTCATGAGGATCTGACATCTCATGACCAGTGTGCCCCATTGCCAGTGTAAGCTATACTGGTAATTCCACAATCTGCTTCAGACCATGTAGTAGCAACATGATGACAGCTGAACATAGGAGGGTCAATAACCTTCTAGTTGAGACATGTTTCAAAAAGTAGGAGGCTTTTATGTAAACTTAAGTTATGGAAGGGGTGGAGTGAGCAATTTACATCCTAGTGCATGCCATCAGAGTAGGTCAAAGAAGAAAAATCTAAATGTTCAACTTTGAGATTCGATATCACTTTATTGCTCGAGGTTAGGGGTTTACTTTTTTGAAAAAAAATTGTGATGCTTCGGCATATGACTGCTGTCCCTCATGCTATATGGTTGGAAACACATATGCAGTTAAAAATAGTAATTGAAAAAAGCTCCCTACTTAGAATGGGTGTTCTACTGGTCTTTAGTATCTGCACCTAACTTAATGAAATATGACAGATCACTTGATAAGTGTGGATACTCACTATCCAAATTTTGCAGATGAAAATTCTTCATGCTTCTGGCACAGCTGAAGTCAATGCTAAGATTTATATTTACTTCTGCAGAATTAAGGTTAGAGTGTGAATTTCCAGGCTTCTGTTGTAACCATGTTGCTTTGCTAAAATATGTAAAACTGAACTTCAATAGACAAAACTAATGCATATGTTCATAGTTAGAACCTAGTCTTGATAGTAGAAGTCTTTGTACAACAGTGGTAGTATAAGAGGGGGTGTTAATATCTTTTCAAACTCTTAATATTTTAATAACAGCAGTGGGATAGAGAGATGATTGGTTAAAGTCCATTTACTTCCGTGAAATTACACAGAAGTGATTGAGGAGTCTGTTAAGTAATAATAATGTGCCCTTTTACATAGAAATGTGAGGCATGCTGATGAAGGATTTAGCCTAGCAAAAGCTCATATTTCTCTGTGTAGCAGTGGAGAACTTTCCATTGCTTTTTTTTTTTTTTTAAAGATGTTCGGTTGAGCCAGAACAGCATAGAGACGTGATCTAAATATGGACACAGAGTAGAGCGAGGGGAGTTTAGATGTGGAATGGAAAAATGACTAGTTCCTTATGTGTATGGATTATTTTCTTTTTTAAGCTACTTTTTTCTTGTTCATAGCATAGAACAGGCCTTAGACAAGAAAGCAGAGCTTCCAAAGCTGCTTCTAGATTGTTAATTGCGCGTCTGTTCTATTTGATAACTATGTGACTGACAAACCATGATACCTGATGGTCTCTCTTCAATGTTGCATCTATGCAATAGTTTCAAATAGTAACATCCCTAAGTTTCTGGAAGTTATTAAGCCATATTTGTGGTAATTTCTTGGGAAGGTCACAGAATGAGGTGCTGTTTTTGTCAGGCTTCGTGTCAGCCATTCCAATAGCTTAATTCATGTTAATGAACTGCAACAGATTGCAGTGCAAATCTTGCCATGTCAGAGTAGCAAGAGCTTCATGAAAATCTCTTAAACAGTTAAGTGTTACCTGTGGAAATACGAATAGAGATGGGAATCCTGGGCTGGAGTCTAAGTTGAATGAAAGTAGAAAAGAAATACCTAAAATACTGAACTAAGCTAAGCATTCATAAACTGTATTTCTGTGCTGTTTATTTTCATAGATATTCTGTGACAGAGCTCTTCCTTTAAACTGACACATGCATTTCGTGATTCTCCAGTGAACAGGATGGCTAGTAGCAGGCTACTGCCTTTTCTGTTTGCTTAGGTCTGTACATCTGTCAAGCCTTATTTCATGTGCTGTGACTCTTCAACTTTGTCTTCACTGAGGTTACTGTAAACACCAGGTGAGTTTGAGAAGCCTCTGTTTATCTGTGGAATAACAGAACTAGGACGCTTTCTTTTTGCTTGTTTGGGGCAGAAGGAGAGAACAAGATTTTCTTTCTCCTCACCACAATCAGTGTTAGAACTTGATATAGCAAATAAAAATTTTAAAATCCTTTGCTGTGGATATTTGTCCAGTCTGGCCAGCTGATTGCTGGAATGTGAACAGTTTAAGCACAGCTTGTTGTCTGAGTCTCCAAAGGACCAATTGGAAAAATAACTGAGATGCCCTTTTGCTTGTGTAGGTGTTGAGTAGACTCGGAATATGCATTGTAGTCCTTTACAGTGTAGTAGTAGTCCTTTACAGTAGAGTAGGTAGACCTTTAGGATGTATAGTGAGAATCAATGGTGAAAATATGTATGCAGTCATTTTTTGTACATACAGAAATGAAACTTTGTTGGATTGTTATCATCACTTCAGCCATAGAAAAGAGAAAATGTTTTTGAGGCATCTGAGTATTTAAATCATTCAAATGGAAGCTGTGTTATACACACATATGTTGTGTTCCAGGAATCACTGCACTAAACTCTGTGAGAGAGTGCATGCTTTGCTTTTTTCCTCTCTGTATAGGTTAAATCCTTTCGGTTAGCTACAAGTCCACTATGTTTTTTAGCAGTTATTTTTTACAGTTTACATGGCAAAACTGAAACTACTGCACTGATTTTCCTTTTTAATGGAAATTAAAATGTTAGCATTTTATGTCTAGTTTTTAAGTTGATGAGTTAGCCCAAACTTAAACTCTAAAGTTTTTAGGAAAATAGTTGGAGATACTCTAATAAATTCCATAATAATGTTTATACATCAATGTTGTTTGTAATTGTACCCTTTTTTTTTATTCCTAGCTACTTCAATATTTAAATTGGGTAGAACTCATAATGCTAAGGCAGAATATGTGCAACTGTGGGATTTCACATTTGTTGTGCACAAAGTCCTAATCGGGTTAAGGTCTGTGGATGGATTCCAGACTGAGTTAGGGGTCAGTGGCCAATACTAATTGGCATTGATGCTGCCGAAATTGTGTAATCAAGTATTGTGCTGACTGTCACAGGGTGTTTTGTGTGTCCCATCCTGCCCCCCTTCCTCTTTATTTGGTGGCATATAATTAACCAAACGTTCAAAGGCTGGGTTTTTTTATTCCCTCTGTGCCCTTTTTTCTCAGACTTGCAGGTATTGGTCTGTGCTAAAGACAGAACACTGGACTCAATGTAAGAAAAGTAGGAGGAAGCTCAAGGAAACTTAAAGATGCGGGTGCCTCTAGATGTTAATTTCATCTAATAAATTAAGATTTAATGTATGCTGCAGAAAGATTTAAAATGATCTGTTGGTCAGTGGGGGTGCTATGCCTTTTTTTTTTTGCCAGCTGCTAGGAAAGAGCTGCTTCAGCACTGCTGCTTGTCATTTTACTGAAATGTTTTGTAGGAACTTTACCACATTTGGCTGGTGGAGATGTGCGTGGGTGTGATGGTCAGCTGCGCTTCTCTGCTGATGATACTCCCATGATTATAACCTACCAGAGACTGTATTTGATAGCTTATTTTGATAATAAATTTTTGGTCTTGTGAGAGGGTGGAGGGAACAGATCTTAAATGGATTTTATTGTGCTAATTAGGAAACCTTAATCACCATTTAAAGAGTTATCAGCTTTATCAAGTTTTGAGGTATTTCAAATTCATATTCCAATGGGTAGATTTTAATAGACAAAATATTTTCCTGCATGTACTAGCTTTATGCAAAGTTCCAGTAATAGCTATTTTATTGCTATTTCTATGAACTACTGGGGCATTCTGCTTTCGTAATATGTGTTGACTTGGAATAGATTGTGATGATTATCTCTTTGTCTCTGTGAATGCCGACTTTATAGCTTTCTGAAATGCATAATGCTGCTATAAGTAAATTTTGCATGTTTATGCATATGTGTCGCATCTATGGAAAATGAAAAAAATTATATTAGCATTTACTTTTTTATTGCAGGAAAATGTTTGAAGTAACGATCTTATTTCTTGGTTTTAATTATTCAAATGAAACAGAACTGATTAGGAAACAAAATTGTTAAAATATGGTTACAAAAGTCTTTTCAATGTGCCAACTGAATAGCTGGCAGATAAGGCAAAAAGTATAAGGATTCCACACCGCCCCCCCCATCCCCCATCCCAGCTCACTGATAAGAAATAATTATTACATAATCATCTTACCTTGGAAATCTGCACATAACTGCAAGTACCAGGGTGTTAGGTCTGGATTTATATTTTTTTCAGAACACTTTTCTCGCATACTGAAGTAGTCACGTGTGTACTGTCTGCATTCCAATAACCTCAGTATTCTAAACCTTCTGTCTAAATTGCCCTTGAAAGACTGCGTGTGTTTTGTGAAGCATGCTGTATGAAAGGTGTTAGATGAATATATTCCTTACATCAAAAACGTGTAATCTAATAATTCCAGGTGCCTGGGGCTTGAACTTCAGTAAATGCTGCTAATTCCTATCAGCACAATTACATAGGGAAACAGAAGAGTGACACTTTTAACAGGCTGTTTAATTGAACTTGGGCTTTGATTAAAAATTTTTGATGATGTTTTTGAAGAGAATGAACTGAATTTGCTGTATTGCCAATATAATTAATAAAAAAGTACAAGATCATAAATGTTACCTAGATGGGCAGTGTGACCTACCTGTAAAAGAATAAGGAAACTATGTTTAGTGTAGTTCATGTGGATGTATTTCTATTTCAAGTAGATGTAGTATATAGAATTTACTGAAGAAGATTTATGTTGCAAAAAGCAGTAGTATAACACTTTGACATGTTTGCATATAAAGCCATCTCTGGTCTTTTTCCAGTTTACCCAGGAGACTTAAGGGAAGGAGAAACATTGTTCTACCAACTGCTTTTGAAGTTTGTTTTTAGCAGGAAAACTATTTAGTATTACAAACAAAACGCCAGAGTTTTTCTATGTATGAGTGAGGTTATGTAAAAATGGCTGAAGTTTAGGACATTGAGTCCTTGATGAGAATTTCTGCTGTTGTTTTTTTGAGTGCAAGAAAGATATGTTCGAAAACCTAGAATGTTGTAAAATGTGTAAATAAATTCCTTTCCTCCCTCTGCACCAAACAAACTGGAGGAAGGGTACCTGTGAAGCTGGCTGCATAGATTTTCAATGCTGCCTGTTAAATCTGTAATTTTTCACGATCTTGAAAGACTCCTTCTTTCTGAATGTATATTAGGGCAGTATTTGACAAAAAAAAAAATAATTGTTCAGGATACGAGTAGAAAATATGCATGAAAATAGTACTATGCATTTAGTATCTCGCTCTTGCTCATGTTTCTGCAGTGTCTGAAGGGGGGAATAGGGCTGTGCATTTCAGTTGAAGTAATCAAAGCTATATCTGTGGAAAGCTGCTTTTTTTTTTAATTAATTTTTTTATTACTGATCTATAGCTTAGATAAATGAAGAGCATTGTGGAAAGTCTTGGCTAACAGGGTGCATAAAAGATCTGGTTGATGTAAGTTATTTGTGCTGGGTTTACGTTATGTCCCTAAAGAGACTGTATGCAAAGGTTTGCCCCAGAAAAAAAGACTTTAGATTAAAAAAAACCCAAAACACAAAAACCAACCAAACGCCCTCCCCCCCGAGAAACACCCCAACATGTGTTAGTAATTTAGTGCTCCTCACTATTTTAAAAATATGTAAAAAATTAACCACTTCACACTAAAACGTTAACTAGTCCTGCCTTATGACTGGTCAGTCTCTGTTCTGTTCTAATATTAGTTTAACAGTAGAAGAATAATGACTGTGTAAACAATATGTGTTGTGTTTAACTATTCAACAGTGAAGATTAATAATTAAACTCATACCAAGACAAAAGGGGAAACTGGTGTAGTTGTTGCATTAGTTTACGTTTACTAATGTTTTAATTCTCATACAGTTACTTCATAGAGACGTAGCATATACTTCCATGTGATAGGCCACAGAATGCCAATTATAGTAGGCTGAGTTTCAGAACTCCATGAGAGTTTCTAATAAGGTGATTTAAAAGGGTTGCACTTTCTTTAGAGGTAGTGTCTTTGCCTATTTTCTGTGAAGGAGAGAGTCCAACAAAGGCCATGTAATTTCTTGCTCTGGAGGAATCCCAGTGAAGTCAGTAGGGTTGTTCATGAGCATCAATTTTTATAGCACATTCACCTTAATCAATTGGGTCAACTATGTGCATAGTTGATGTTAAGGTAGCTCTTAATGGATTGTGTTGTAAGAAATAAGATGGTCAGGAACATGTGTTACTTCTTATGTGTGGGAATTCTGACTTGTACAGTCAGTCTAATCTCAATATAAAATAACTATTTTTCTTCTCATTTTGTGAGATTGTTCTTTGCAGTTCTTAAAACCCCTTTCTATCTTTCAGAAAACAAGTGTGAGTTTGAAAATGACTGACACTGAAATAATGCTGTGATGCCTGACATGGAAGAAGACAATTGTTTCCTGTAAAGTAACAATTGGAAGTAGTAAAGGCAGCTATGGTCTGAGCAGTTTCGACTCTGAAAGCTGAAGCAGATCTTGTTTCTGGATTTTTGATGCTACTTTGCTTTACCTGTGAATAGCAAGCAGACTCTGTGTGTGCCTTAAGTCCTCTTCATGTTTTCTGTGCAGAGCTCGACTGCCTCATATATTCTGTTAGGTCAAGAGGAAGAGATCTGTGCTGTTCTGAAGTTGCGTCGTCTTGATGAGTAGTGGTGAGATCAGTGATGTTTCATGTAGCTATATTTGTTGTTCAGTTTGCTTTTTAAAGTCTGGGAACTTGTATTGGAAAAGCAAGAGTAAAATATCAATCAGAATTAATTTTATCCTTGAAAACCATACATCTTAAATGTGAATGATGCATCTGAGTCACACATATGAAATTTATGGCATCATACAATAAAAGAATATATTCTGACGCTCATGGACCTTTAACTTTGGCATTTTGAAGGTCTGTGTTGGAACTTTGTATCTTACTGCACTATTTAAAAAAATGAGTAATATGACATAACTTTAGCTATAATTGAAGTAAATTAAAATAAATTTGAAGATTCCACTCATTTAAGAGTTTGTGGATGTGTAAGTAAGTTTATGGATAGGGAGGGGAATCTGTCACCTCAGCTTCATTTACTTATGCTCTACGTCCTGGAGCTGAAGGCTTTACCAGTTGGAAGTTGGAAAGATTAGAATGAGGGATTTCATTACGTTCAGCAGAGTATCCTTTAGGTTAGATCTCTTTGGGAATACTTAGGGTAGAAGAAAGGAGGTTGGGTAAATTAATTAATGAATATGTAACCTAAATTCTAGTTCATGTGAGTTACAATCGGTAGCAGATACTGCAGTGAGAAATATGTATTGATATTTTATTGGTCTGGAATTGATAGAGGGCTTCACTTTTTTTATGGCAATTTTCATAATATAACAGATACTTATTTCTGTCAAGTGAGGATGTTGCAGCTCAAAAGTGGGAAGCTGCTTAGAATCTACAGTTCATATTTCTAGAACTGCTTCTTTATACATTTGTTTCCTTTGCAGGCAGGATAGCGATCTTTCACAGAATACTGTTTGCAGTCCTATTCCAAAGTGTGTGTTTAGGGTTTTTTTGGTGGTGTGTTTTTTGTTGATTTTTGTTGTTGTTTTGTTTTTGAATTTTGTTTTGGTTTTGTTCCCACAGAAATTCTGTTTCAAGACTTCTCCTAGTTTGTGCCTGTTCATTTTTAGTACTTAGTGCTGAGTGTCCCTTAATTGTGGTTTTGCAAGTGTTAGTTTGCTGTTAGATTTTTTGTTTGTTTGTTTGTTTTTGTTTGTTTGTTTTTGGTTCAATTTTTACTATCCATTTTCTATCTTTAGTTAACTCTTTTTAGATTTAATTTACCTCATGAAACAAAACTGTGAACCAAGAAGGTGTTTGGGAGAGGTAGGGTTACATGGAAAGTAATTTGCATGGAAATGTTTTCATAAGTAAAGAAATTAATGAGTTGCAGACAAGCTAGCATAGGAAGTTATTGCATATGAACTGATGCAAAGGGAGGACGAGCCTGTATTGTTTCGCGTGGGATGGGTTATCACACAGGATCCTGACAAGAGAATGTTTTAGGTTTAGTGTAGGATGACTACGTGAAGTTGTTTCTAAGGAAACTAGTGCTGAGAGAATAAGGTAATATTTCTGTGGCTAACCTACGTGTGTGTGCGTGTATATAAAGACTCGATGCACTTAAAAAATATATAACAGAATAATTAACATGTGTTTTGCTGTATTTAAGGCTGCAGGATAATTTCTTTATTATATTTTTGTTTCCCAAATCCTGTAAATAAAGTAGAGGAGTACTTTCTTCATATACAGAAGATAAATGTCTCCTTCCACTTTCTCTGTCATCTTAACTCTTCTCTTTTCTGCTTCATTCATTCCATGACCTCCCAAGAGAGAGATTTAGCTACAAGTGTACGAGCGTGTTTTATTCAGGTTCTTAGACTCTGTGAGGCAAACAGGACTTAATTTTGTCTCTAGTCACCTCCCTTCCGTAGCTTTCTACAACTACTCTCTGCAATACAATGAAATCATCACCTTTAAAATAATTGTTTAAACTCTGTTACAAGGTGTCTATATTCAGTGTTGTATTTTCATTCACACTTCCCTAATTGTTTGTCTTCAGAAATTTTGTATCGGCAAAGCACAGTTTCACTGTAGTAATTGTAAAAAGAAAGAAGGTTTGGCAGCTGAGCTTTCTGGTGCTTGAAAAGGCACAGAAGATAATTGAGGGCTTAAAATGACTTAGTGGAGCCTTTTGGAACAGATGGGCTGTGTCTTTACCCTTTTTTTTGGCAGCAGCTGAAATTGATGCAACCTTTTTGATAAGAAACTGAGCTCACTGTTTGAGTGTGGTACCATGAAAATTCACAGGAGTATTGTCAATCGTCTCTGACTTCACTGTAATAAGGCTTTCTCCCATCATTTTCACATAACTTTCTTTGTTGCTGGTATCCAAAAAGAAAGTTTTTTAGCCTGTTTTTTCTAGTCATTCAGAGTGGGCAGGGAAGAAATGCCTTATCCAAGTTGTTTTGCATGACTAAGGCTTGTCTAATAAGACTGGCAACCTAAATCCCACATATAGAATATGTCAGCATTTTATTTTAAAGTTGGAATGCATGTCTGTCTACTTGAGCTTCCAATGAAATTACCAAAGTTGGAGTTGGAAGAGGGCTCTCTTTCTATTAGAGAGAATGCTTAGGTTGATGATTTAAATTAATAACTGTCCAGAGAATGTTTTGCTTATTTCTGCCTTTGTCAGTTTTGTACCTTGTAGAAGTTTCTGTTTCTCTGTGCTGTGGAGCTGTGTGGCCAAGAGAGTTCTGGCACAATGCTTGTATCTGTTTCTAACACCAAGTTGCAGTTGTAGTTCTGATTTGTTGAGGACAACATTTTTTTTAATGTCTTTTTTTATTTCCTTACTAAAATGGCACCTTATCCAAGTGTCTATTAAATATGATTGTGATCGAATAATATCTTTATGTAGCTGGACAGAAGGGAATCACAATGGTATTTGGGGTATGTTTATAATAAGAAACGTATATTATAATATATGTACTTTTAAATAAGTACAAGAAGTAATCTACCAAAATTGAACATTCCCAAGGCTGCTCTTATTTTCCTTTGGAATCAGATTAGCCTAAGAGTAAATCCCTTTTCCAGTGTGAAAATCAGACCATACCATGGCTGTTTAATGTAGTCTATCATGTAACTTGACCATAGCTGGATGAAGCTGTATATGCCTATATAGTGAACAATTAAGGAAGGAGGTGTTCCTAGGAAAAGTTTTTTGTAAAGCATATCAATTAAGTGCTAGCTTACACCATTAAGTTTTCTCCTTTGCTCTTCTTGTTCTAAAAAAGAAGTAATTATGTAAAACAGGTGTTACAATATTTATCTAAAATATCTTCTTATCACCCTCATGATATTTTATCATAATGAGTCCTTCTCTTACAGTATGAGAAACAGTATACTGTTAGCCGTCTAACATTTCTACCTTGTTACATTTTAATGTTTTATTTTATATTAGTCTGTTACAAAAAAATCCATTCTACCTTCTCTACCTCTTAATTACATGTGCTTCTAAGACATGGAGTTCTTTCTTCTTTGAATTTCTAAAATTATTCCCATATCCGGGTTAGAAGTTATTTTTCATGATCTTTGTCATTAACTGCCTCTTAACCACTTTTCTGCCTTATACATACTTCTTTTTAGGTTGCTTGAATCAAATGTAGGCCAGTATTTCAAATAAGAGCATATTACCAATTTTGTATGCTCTACTTAGGTGTTTTCAGATTTACTTTGTACCACTTCTGTGTGGTCAAACATCCTGATTTCATTTCTGGCTGCCGATACATTCCTGAGCGGATGTTTTCGTTAAGCTGTTGAATGTATTACCCGATCTTTTTCAATTTGGTCTTTTAAACCTCTGCATTCAGGAATAACTCATCATGAGAAGTTCAAATTGTTTTTTTGTTATCTGTGTTTGTCAGCATGTTGCCCAGTTTCCTTTCTCCAGAGTTCACTAGTCTTGTTAAACTGTGTGTGTGATGGGGAAACATGTTTCCTATGTAGTTCTGACCACCTTATTCCGTATTGTCTTTTATCTATTGTGCTTCCCAGAGTGTTAATTATATTAAACGAAGGTGCTCTTGTTATGGAGCTATGAATATTCTGGATCAAAGGAAGTGAATGTAGATTTAGTTTAGAGTAAGGATGCATTCTTGATGATTTCCATGCTACTTTTTTTACAGAAGCAGCATGGAAAAATCTTTCTTTAAATGCACTTCTTTTCATGTTCAGTAATGAATTATAGATATGAGAGGAGTGTATAAGTAGCTTGGAAGAACAAGCTATATTGATAATTGAGTTTTCTGTTCTTTTAGACCTACTGTCAGCCAGAAATGTTCTCTTGCATGAGTGGCACTGGAGAGAGATCATGCAGCTTGAAGCTTTGTTCGTTTTTTGGAGACAGTTCCGGTTTTAATCGCAAAATATTCTTGCCATAGCCTTTGAGGTAAAAATATATAATATTGTTATTTGTCATGCAGTTAGGACTCAATTACATTATATACATCATGACATCTAGTATAGGATGGCAAAAAAAACAACAAAAAAAAAAGGTTGTGTTCTTGAGTCTTCCTGTTTATGTAACCTCCCCCATGTATTTTGAAGCCAGTATAAAATCCTGGCTTCTTTCAAACAAACAACACCCCCCGCCCCCAATAAAATACAAATCACCAACAAAAAAACTGCATACTGCAGTAGTCATATCTTCTTAAATGTCAACAATTATTAATATCTAATTGGTAACACTTTCTTCTTTTTAATCCTCACTGTAATAGTTGGTATATCTGTATAGCAAGTGCTGTTGGCTCTGATTATTTGGATAATCATTTTGCTGTTGCAATTTGATCTTGGTTAGTGGTTTCAATGCAGACTGGTAAATAATAATGTATTTAATATGTTTTTAGTCTAAATGTAAGTGAAAAATATGCTCTCTGATGAGAGAAGTTGATTAAATCCTTTTTCATGTCTTTTACTGTACAAGTCAGAAGTTCTTGGGCAGTTATCAGAGGTTTACATTTCACTGTTTTGATAGTGTATTACTGGATTAAGTTTTATTTCAGACTGATATTTTCAAAGACAATAATATAGAGAATGATGAATTATATGAAAGGTCTCTTTAAAATGGGAATCTTTCTAGGTAAGCAAATAAAAGTATTGTCATTTAAACATAATTAATGGTATTTCAGTCTATTCGTAACTTCATTTTCATTGTCTCTTGGTTTATACATATTTTATAACTAGTCTAATCCTCCCCAAACTGTCATCATAAGTACACCTGGAAAGTCAATGTTGTGAAGTGCTATCTCATATATCCCAATGAAAGTTAAGCTCTTAAATGTCTAGGCAGCTCGTGTATTAACATCAGGAGTTAACCCATGGTTTCATACTTTTTTGTGTACATACTTTTTTGTGTGACTTCCTTTGAGAAAAGAATATTGTAATTTTACGTATAACGATTCCATGTCTAATGATTTAACAGCCTTATGTTTCATATTCTGCCACTTTATGCCAAATGAGTAAGTTTAGAAAACTTTATTATTATTTTAAGTGCTCTTTTTTTGGGAAGCTTTTCAGTAATTGATTTTCATATTTGATTTTAACATTGAGTGACTGTATTCCCAACTGTAACTTCTCAGTTCCATGCTTTAGTGTGAATTTAAACTTGCTGCTTCTTTGGTATTTAAGGAATCTTAACAATCAGTCCATATGTAAAAATATTTCCGTATATTTAATTATTACTGTTACTAGTAACTAAATTTCTGCTTAGTTATTGTCCTTCCTGCATATTATAAGAACCTTAGCGCCATAGTGGGGAAAAAAATCTAGTCTTTTTAAAATAAACATGAGAAATCTCTTAAATTCTCTGTATTTCAGTTGCTTTGGGAGAGATGTGAACACCCTGGAAATGAAATTCAGTAGTCTTAGTTCAGGCCGCTTTAACTTTAAATCAATATGCACAGGATTTAATGCAGTTGAACCAGTTTATTTTAGAGACACACCCACACGGTGCTTGGTATATTTATTTTTTTTTCCCCTCCAAAGGTACAGCAAACCAGGGAGTGAATGTAAGCACAAGATGTGCTTTACACATGCTCATGTGAAAATCCCAGAGTATGTTCCGTGTGTCAGGCTGAGACAGTCACACAGCTGTTGCGCTTGTGTTCCTCTGTCGCCAAAGTGGCAAACTGTGTTGGGGCAGCCTGGCTGATGTGGTGCAGAATGGGGCAGCACTCCCCACTCCAACGAGGTGGCTTGGAGGGTGGGCATGGTGGCGAGGCAGAGCCACCAGGCACTGCCCTAAGATGCTCACTGTGCTTTTGTTAAGTGTTTGTGTAGGGAGTCAGTGCAGAGATAGTGTACTGTAAATCTATGATCTGACTATCTTGCCTGTTTGTACAAGTCATTAAAAATGTTTTTTAATATCCAGGTAGATAATTTGAAAGGGAGAGATGATTTGTCCTCAAATGGAACTAGTAGACTAATCCTAGCTGGAATAAGTGTGGGCTATATGTCTACAGGCTTTTTCAGCCACATGAGCAAAGCAAGCTTTGCTCTGAAAAAGTCTTCCACTAAGGATGCAAATGTAGCATTGGAGAAATTAATAGTTTGTGTTTATGTTTTTCTATAAATGTATTGCAAGACTCACACATAAGGTGCTTTTTCCTTCTGGGATATAGTTCATGTTATTGGTCTTTAATGTACACCCTGTCAAAAAGGTTCTGAAAGCATCAGAACAACTAGCTCTATTTATATAAGCAACCACACAAAACTGTGTGTGGAATTTTCATTGAAGGAAAATGGATAGATTGTACAGTAGAGGTCCAAAAAGATCTATTGTGTAAAAATCTTTCCCTCATTCTCCTAACAAATGCACAAAAGCACTATCAAGTGTCCTTTTCTTCAGGGATGAATAAGCAAAAGATTCTCGTGGAAGATGCCCCATATTGTAATCCTTTGCACACTTTGGAGGTTATCATGTACAACCTTAACAAAAGTTCTGCTTTTTCAAAGTAGAACTGTTAAAATCTTACTGTATCACATGTGAGAAGACACTGTGCACTGGATTTTGTTTCTGGCATTGTTCTTAAAGGGCATAGCATAAGCTTGGTGCTTCAGCAGTTGTTCTCAAGATGTCTGCGTTCCTAGGCAGCAGATATGGCTTTGGTTCTGAAGCTGACTTACACTGGAAGGAGTCCCCAAACAGGACTTGCTTGAAGATCGATGCATGGCACAAACATTGGGAGAGAAGTATGTGGGATACTGGAGGGGACTTTTCCTTTTTCATGGTGGCTAGCCACTAGATGTGCTTAACTATAATATCAAACTGCGCCTAAATTTTGATACCAGCACAGTTTTTAACTTTGACTTATTTGACAAACAGCTATATGTGGACTTTCTGTAAGGCTCAATAGACTTCTGTAAGAGGAGTTAATTTCTTAGGTTGGTAAGGTGTTACACCATTATGATACTTGACATTTTTGACTTACTGTAGTAGGAACACTGGGATCTCAATAGCATTTGCAGTAAGGCATTTGAATAATTCTTAAGACTCTTGGTGGTTTTGTAATTTCTTTAGATATGCCAGGCTAAATCCTGACTTGGGAGAATTGCTGATCCTTCAATTCATTGATTTCATTTATTTGTAATATTCTTCTCTTACTCTCAACTACTATATTTTTACTGGCCTGATGCATGTGTTTCTTGATAGCCTTGTGCATTTGCTTATTTCTGCAACACTTAGCTTGCTTAGTGTTGTCCTTGCAGTCTTGCTCTGAATTGTGGTGCTATAGGGCAAAGAACACTTGCTGCTACTTAAAATAGACAAGTGTTTGGTGCTCAGTGTAGCTTTATGGAATACACGTTTTACTTTCATGTTGGAGTTGTGCTGTAGTTTCATAGATATTGCTGTTCACTGGAGTGTAAAGAGAAGGGGGATTTGTGTTTTGGCATGGGGGTTTTTTGTTGCTGTTTTTGGGTTTTTGTTAGTTTGGTATTGAGCATAATCTTAATTCCCCCTTGCAAAGTTTCTCCAAGGAAATAGTCAACCTCATACAGAGTCAGTGTAATCTCTTGAGTTGATACAGTGCTGGAGAAGAGCAGCAGGTTTTAACAGGATCTTCCAAGCTGAAGTAATCATTTGGAGGAGAGGGGAATTTTTGGCCATGAGTTACAGCGGATGTTTGCCTCTGATTTAAGGACAGTTATTTACTGTTTTCTATGTGTAAAACTGTTTGAACCCCCACACCGCACTTGTGATGCTCTGTACATTTTTTTTTAAATTATTATCTTCTACTTAAATTTAGTTCTAGAAAACTTGCAGATTTTTTTTTTTTTTTTTTAAGAAAATTAAAAAGTGAATAAAAATT
>VYXH01001987.1:1738733-1773037 GCA_013397275.1 Burhinus bistriatus | reverse complement strand
TTTTTTTTTTTTTAAGTGGCAAATTGCTTTGGTACAGAAGGACCCAGATATGCTTTAGTGGATTTGATAAACTTCAATTTGTAAGGTCAAAAGATATATATGTTACTGTTTGCTTTACGTTACTATATTTCTCCTTATTTTGTGATCATCAGGGTTTCTTTTCACCTTTCAGAAAACGGGGCAGTACTTGAAGGCTTGACAAATGCATCCCAGGTTGAAAAACTGCTGCATTCCTCCTCTTCCTCCTTTAGAAAATTGACTTCTTTAAAGAGGTAAAGTTGAATGTTGCACTTTCTGTAGAGATCCCCCGCCCCAGGCAAAGTGAACTAAATCTCAGCTTCTTCTGTAGCATGTCCTGTGGTGTTTTAAATTAACTTATATCAATATCTTACTCTGACTGATACCTGTTCCCCTATCTATTGAAAAGGATGTCTTTGGAAACCTTTGTTTGCAGAGATCTATTTAGTTGTGTTGTGTTATTTTGTAGAATTATTTGTCAGTGCTTCTGCTGAAGTGTCACCCAAGTGTTACTTGAATTTATTAATCTAATGTTATTTGTGAATCTGACATCTTTTAGGATATTTAAACATGCTGTAGAAATCTAAGGCAGTTCCTTACACATAGGAGTTTGTATTCTCTGAATGACTTGCTGCCAAGGGCCACACTAAATGCTGTATGTAACCCTGTTCATACAAAGTTGCTAGCATTGAACTTACAGCTTCCCAACGCAATTTTTATATCTTATTTCACTTCATTTTCTGTTTAACAAATACTGATTTGTTCTTAAACACAAATCTTTTTTCAGAAATCAAAACAAATATGTTCTGAGACCAGAATAGGTGATTCTGATCATGTAGTCTGGCTATTTAAAGGACATTTATCATAGGACTTCCATGATATAACTTGTGTATCAAACCTGTAACTTTTGGTTGAGTGTAAATAATTTTCAACAAACAACTGAAAGAATTGTAAAAAATAAAGAATTCACTGTATGTTTACCTACCTTTTTCTTACAAATTTTAGAACAATTTCTGCAAATAGTAGCACTTAATATATTCTTGACATTACTTGTATGAAGTTGATATGCATAAGTGTTTATGGGATTAAAGATGACTGTAGCAGTCTTCATCTTGTTATCATCTGGTTGTGGAATTGTTTCTCTTCTTGGCCCACCCCTGCCCCCACCCCCCCACCGCCATCCCAGGCTAAAAGAATTTCAGAAAAGTTGACTGTATGATTGGTATTTGTAGTTTTTAGGAAAAATGTCGTAAAGATACATGACAGTGCATGACAGCTTTGTTCCGTATAATTATTACATAGCAATATCAACTTCTTTAAAAAAAAAAAAAAATAAATAAAATGAGTGACCACAGTATCTCTTGAAATACAGTGTCCCTTCACAGATTTTCTATTTCTTATTTCTGTTCAGGGAGCTGTTAACCTGCAGGTCCTGTCAAAAATAAACTGGATGAAACCTTAACTAAGAATCACCGTCTTCATATGTCTAGTATGGCCTCAAACAGCTCTTATATTTTACTGTCTCCTCAATTTATCCCTTTTCAGATCACTATTCTTAGGTTTTAGTCTCTAGTATTAGGCTACAGCTTCCTTTCACTTCATTACATTAAAATTTTCTGGGACCTTAATGAATTCCAGGTATTGCCCACCTGTACTGAGATCACGCAGAAAGACAAAATTACCCTTGTTGCTTAGACCTATTTAAACATCAAGCAAAGGTGTCCAATGATGCCTTGTGTTTTAAACATTGTTGTTATTGAGAATTAAATTTATGAGAATTCAAAAGATGTTAGAATATGGTTGTTGTATATAAAATGGAAAACAGTAACAACAGTTGCCCTTACAAGTTTTCTTTTTGCTTGTTTCTGAGAATTCCAACATACTTTTAGTAAACGAGAAGCCTCAAAATTCTTTAATAACAAGGTTTAAGGAGTAAAGTTCTGCTATTAAGATTTCTAATAACTGGTTTTATGAAACTGCTTTACTTTGAGCTGTATCTAGAACTGCCATTACTATGTCTCACATGATTTGTTCCATGATGCTCTTTACTTTGTTCCACTTGTCTTTTCTTTGTACTATATTCAGTAAGGGAGCAAGAATGGGATGATGTGTCTGTCTTAAATAATGTACATTTTGGCCTGAAGCACTGAATCCTTCTTTTTCCTCCTGTCCCATTAATGTGCAGTACTTTTGAATACAAGTCTGCAGAGAACAGTTTAATTATTGTTAGAAAATGGGACCAGTTGTCCAAAACATAACTTTTCCTATTGCTTGGTATTATATAATTCTATTGGAAAAATGTTAACAGTGTGTAGGACTGGGGTATGATTTTACAAAACCGTTTTGCTGCCAGAACTCTTATTTACATTCTTTTTTCCTTTCTCTTCTAAAGGTAAGAGAGAAGCAAAAGTATTAAGAAAATGCTGGGATCAGAACGAGGTGTTGTGGAAGAATGGCTGTCAGAATTCAAGGTGAGCTGAGAAGATGAATGATAGCTATACCATTGGCTTTATGCCACAGAACACTGATTTGTATTTTTATTTTTTTAAAATATCCAATAATTAATAACTAAAATATCTATTACTTGATCTTTCAACTTCTTATAATTCATAAAGCATGCAAAGGTTTATGTAAATGAGTCAGCTGGTACATAATATACAATGCATAGTTCTAATAGTAATTTATTATTGTAGAGAAGAACACTGCTATAGCAATGTGGGTTTTTTGAAGCATATGTTTCTGTGTAGATCAAGCTGATGGAATTTAACTAACAGCTGGATAACAAATTTCTAATTGAACAACTTTTTTATTTTTAAAAAATTAGTAGAAATGTTTGGAGTTTAAAAAAACACTGAAGAAAAATATTTTGTTGTTTCTTTCCTATGGTCTGCATAAAATGAGTTGTTTTGTCATGAGGAATCTGAAGTATTTTCAAGCTATATTGCATGTTGATAATTATGCTGAGTGAAATACAGGGTAATGCTGTGGAGGCCCCATCCCTGGAAGTGTTCAAGGCCAGGTTGGATGGGGCTTTGAGCAATCTGGTCTAGTGGGAGGTGTCCCTGACCATGGCAGGGAGGTTGGAACTAAATGATCTTTAAGGTCCCTTCCAACCTAAACCATTCTATGATTCGATAATGCATAAATAAGAAAACTAGATTTCATGACTGATATGAAATTAACCTGTTATTTAGATCAAGTATTAGTAATTCCTCACATCATTACGTGCTGCTGTTGGAAATTTGTTGAGGAGCCAAGGGTGCAAAATCCAAAGACGTGTTTGCTTGCTGGGATTCAAGGCTATCCATGCTCATTCTAGGTTATCCACACCTCTTAAATAATATGAGTTGATTTGATAAAGACTTTGAAAAGGGCATGTTAACTACAGACTATCGAGAGAGAGTCCTCATGTCAAGCTGGAGCAAATGATTATATGGAAGACAAATTTGAAACTGCTTTTGGATTTAACCCATAAAGTTGGTACGTGCCCCCAAATGCTCTTCATATGGAGAAGAACCAGTATAGAATGAATGAGGTTACAAGTCTGAAAATTTACTGAACTTCAGGAATTTTTCTTGATGTTGGGATGAGACTGAATCCTTTTGTGGAGATCTTTAATAGTTGGAAGCATTGATTTATGAGGGTAACACTGTTTTGTTTTTTTTTTTCTTCCTTTTTCTTTAGGCATTACCTGAAACACAAATTTCCAGCTATGCAGCTACATTGCACCGAAAAAAACCACTGGTACCAGCTCTTTATAAGGTCATTCAAGACCCAAATAATGAGGTAGGAGACTTAAAAAAAATACTTTTCACATTCTTCCACCTCTTCAGCTAAAACTAGAGTAATTGAGAAGTGAAGATGGAGAGGAAGATTCTTTGATTCTTCTTTCTAATGTAGGCTAACATAGGTATCACCCCTCTTTTACTGTCTTGTTTTTTGATGGTTACTTTAATGCCTTTCTGGTAAGACACAACCTCATCTGCTCCCAAAAATAGAGTTTATGCTGTCTGCTAGATTTTACTTGCCACAGCTGACTGTTAGACTTTATTTAGCATGATGGTTTTCCCCTCTCCTTCCCCCCGAAACCACCTTCCAGTCGTAACAGAGACAAAGTAGGCCTTACAGCGAATCTCACAAAGACCAGTGTGCTTCTCACCTGCTGGCTTATTACAGTGGAAGATGGAATCAATTTATTAAATCCTATTAAAATAACCAGATCTTCTTTTGCTTATAGTAGTATCGTGTTTGTGTAATTTGGTTTACACTGCTGTAAACAACAGCAGAACCAGGGCCCCAAAATATAAATATACACAATGAAAACTTCACTTGCCCTTGTACATAATTCATTTTTCAAATGACGTTGAACTGAACTTTCTATTCCATTGGCTTCTGCTATGAGCATTTCTGGGAAAGTGTATGAAATATAACTTCTGAATAAATTGTGCAAGCATACCATTCTCTGCTGTGTAAACTACTTTAGATAAAATGCTTCAAAATATTTGACTTATAATCTGTGATCTCTTGTATATTTATAAATTGAATATGAAGTGTACACAGCAAGGAAGTTCTTTATTTTTCCTAAGCACAGCTCAGCTGCTTTTGGAAGCTGAATGCTTGATTGAGCTTAAAGAAGATTGCATAATGCTCATGCAATAAAAAAAAAAAAAGCTTCATATGGGTCAACTTCATTTCAGTGTTACAAATAACTTGCATAGTGACCTTTTTCTTTGTACTGAAACTACTGTTATTCTCTCTCCAACCTGAAGCCACCATTGCTGCTGTTGTCTTTTAGTATATATGTATTTGTATATACTTCAGAAAATGTAAAAGCTTTCTGTTGCTTTGAGAATAAACATTTGATTTTTTATTTTTTTTTTTAATGATGCAAAGAACCAGATTTGCAAAAAGAGTATTTTCTTAAGGGTGTGCTGGTAATGTTATGTTACTGCACACTGATACTTGTCAAATACTACTCTTTGGAACTGCTGCTGCTGTTTGGGCCTGTTTCTGATATTAGGTATAAGGTAAGCAACCCCAAACTCAGGTTCTGCTTGTTAAGGCATTTCCTTGTTGCACTTCTTCCAAAGTTATTTGCGTGTAAGGAGTATAATCATAGTAAATTCATTACTTTACATAATTCTGTGGCGATACTTGGCTCTAAGTGAGGGTTTTTTAAAATATGCTTTATAGGGCATTATTTGTTAGAAGGATAACTGATTGTGTATGAAGATAAAGCTTATGTGGTAGACTATTATAAAAATGTACTTGCTGGATTCTTAAACTTGATGGACAAGTAATTTTTTTAGTACAACTTTATCATAAAGTTGATGTATTTTTAAAATTTCCTGAAAGGGGTGATCTGTTTAAGGTAAAAATGGATTTTTCTAGAATCACATAATTCTGTCTTGATGAGACCAGGATTATTGATTTAACATGGAACCAACATATTTAGGAACCAAAACAAACAAACAAGGTGTTTCTCTCTTTTGACAGCTGTCTACCAATTTGAGAGCTATCAAACAAAGGCAAGCATACTGTCAAGTTAAATAGAATTGTTAGTGTTTACCTTTTAGGAAATTCCCTGACTTTTTTTAATATAGAGCAGGTACTGACTGGAACAGAAAGTTACATGAAGAGTAGAGAGTGATCTTGCTCATAAACAGCTTATTTAACTGAATAAAGTATTGCTTTTTACATAAGATTTGAATTCAAAAGTAAAGTGCTTTTGAAGTACTTTTTTTTAGATAGTTTTATAATTTTTGGAGTTAGTTAATGGTTGTAGACATAAATGCTTTTAAGTTAACGCAGTACTGAAATTTAAACATCGAATATTCATGTGGGGCTATTTAGGTTTAACTTGGAAAGCTCAGCCTTGAAACAAAATGAGATCACCTTTACAATGCCAAGCACTTCCCAGACCTTGTACTCTTCAAATAATAACTAATTTCACCCATTATGTTGCAGTTAAGGCTAAAATGAGCACATTATGTTTTTACCATGATTGAATTCTTCAAAAAGGCAAGCATTTCCAATATTTGTCATGTATTTTATAATACATTCTGTTTAACTTCAAGGTATGGCTCTTAAGATTTGGCAAACTTGTAAAATAAGCCAAACTAAAGCTTCCTTAGAGATGCAGACAAGTCACGTTTTGTGAGGTGTAAAAATGAAGTCTGCAAATTACATCGTTGTCACTTACTGTATATTTAAGCCAGTAAAAATTTCGTTTGTAATAGTTTGTTAAGCTAATTGCTGTTTATGCTAATAGGAAAGCTCTCTTATTCGAAGTGTTTAGTTTGTCAGTAAAGAGATAGGGTTATGAGAGACTTTTCACTTTGAATTTTTTGGCTGACTGCTTTGCCTTGGGACTGAAAGATCTTTGGAATTAAAAAATGTGTGTACCAGTTCATGTATACAGCCAGTACTGGTGACAAAAGTTCCATTTCCTCTGTTTACCCAGTGTCTTCTCAATATTTATATTCAGAGAATTAATTAGAAGAGACTGGTTCTCTGAAAAGCCAGATAACTAGGATGCAAGAAAAACATTTGTTCTTTCTTACAGTGTCAAGTTTTGTGTTTCCAGGTGGGAGACGATCATACTATACTTTGACAGGAAAAACTTGAGTGTTCGTGCCTTTGAAAAATATTTGTGTTCTAATGTCTTTGAGATGGCAGCTTTTTCTTGTGCACTTAAAGCTCTGAACACACCAAAAGCACTATAGTAGTTGCTACGAACAACTTCCAGGTTTTCACCTAAGTAATTTGCAGTTGTTAAACCTTTTGCACAAGTAACGTGACAACTACTAGAAACGAGGAGCATTTACATGCTTGCAGCACCAGTGACTGGATATTGCTTGTATCTTTCTAGGAAGAATGGTTTCATTTAAAAGACTAATTTTATAAAATTCTCATTTGAGAGGAAGTAGAATAAACTGAGTAACTGCTCTGGTTGAGTCTCATCTGACTTTAGCTAAAGTAAATTATTCTTTTCCACTGTTTTTAATGGGACTTGGATTAGACTGGCTAATTTCACATGGGAAACAGTTTTGGGTTGCTGTAATCTCTAATCTAAGAGGAGTATTTCTAGCAATGCTGCTGTATATATCTGGTTTCTGGTAACGTGTTTATCTTTTCTTGCACCTGTATCCTTGCAGATATGCTTGTATTTGTTGTTTCCAGAGTTTTCTTCTTTTTCTTCTTTATGCTAGTTTCTTGCTTGTATTTTCTTTTAAAGAAAACCTACAAATTTATTTACTGATCTCTGAATTGAGCAACCAGGTCTAGTGGGAGGTGTCTTTGCCCATGGCAGGAGTATTGGAACTAGGTGATCTTTAAAGTCTCTTCCAACCTAAATCATTCTGTGATTCTGTGAATTATTTATTAACCACTTTTTTTATTTGAACATCTGAAATGTGCTAGGCCTTTCATAAACCAGTTCTGTCTCTGAGGATATGAATATTTACTGTAACAGATGGTTGTAATAATTAGTGTCACTTTTAGATAGGAGTTTCTACTAAGTAAATATTAATTAAGAAAGAATGTATTTAAGCATCTTTTGAACATAAAGAGCTATATATGTATGAAATACTGGAATAAATATACTAGATAAAATAATATATGCTCAACTTGATAGAGAAAGCCCTAGCATTGTTTTATTAAATGATTGCAATAGAAGCTTTATGGGCTTCTAATTTCATTTAGATCCCAAAACAAAAATTAAGTGGTGAAGTGTTTTACATATATGGCTTGTAAAAATCTGTGTGCTCCAGATTACTGGACTTCTCTCATTCTGTATCAACATTGTCAGTGTCAGCTTTCTCACCTCCCTCTCTAGTGGAGTCTCTCTTTTCTTCTGTTGTAAAAACAGGCTTTTAGCTTAGAGTAACTAGGCTGTCAGTCAGAAGCCTTGTTACACAAGGTGCTTATACCAGAGCCTTGTATAAGAAGAGATTTGTCTGATAGCAAAGTTTTATTTTACATAGATGTCATGTTATGGCTTATATAATCAGTGGTTTAAAAATGGTATGCTTCATTGACCAGAATACAGTGTGTTAGAAATGAAACTAGTGTGTTCACCCTTTCTTGAGTGATGCTTTCTTAAGGCAGCTATCTTGATAGAAAATTCTGTCAAATTCATGTTTTGTGTTTGTGATATACTAGAGTAAATATCTAAGTCTAAATATGTGTATGTGAAGTTGTACAGTCATACAGATTTATGGCATTGCACATTTATCAAACATTCAAATTAATCACTTGTAGAAATGTCTGTCCCTCTGCTGATAGCAAAGGACTTCTTCAAAGTGTTTTAAGAGGATGGATGGTTCACAACAAACCACAGAAGTACACCTTCATACAGCATAGCAAAAGAGTGACAGTGAATTTTACAGAAAATTCTGGGTACCTAGATTTTGATGAATAGGCAAATTAATGAAAGAAGAATGCATCAAAGTCTATGAAACATACTGCTAATGCTCTGAAAGTCCTGAGCTGCGTATCACTGGGAATGTGTGTGTGTGTACTGAAAGAGGAGTCATAGATGCCTTATCTGATGCGCTGCACTGAGTATTTCCTATTTGTGCCTCTTGTCTCACCAGTACAGCTGCTATTGTGTTGGTCAAATGTATGGTTTTTATTGCTCTAAAAAATTATATGTATAACTTAATGTTTAATATTATTGTGTGTATATATATGAGAGCTGCACAAAGCTTGTTTTGTTAGAAAGAAGACTTATTTGAGATTCTGGCCTCTATTTTCTGACTCTAACTCTCCCATATGAATATAGAAGCTTTAGGTTATATGGATACCTCAGCCTTTTTGGACGTTGAATCGCATGAGTATTTTCCTTAGGTCAGATCATCCCATTTCTTAGAATGTAGTACTAGATACTGGTCACAGACATTAGCAGAATTCATCTCAGAATTTTTTTTTTTGGTAGTTTTTGACTTTTATATTTAAATAGTTCATTAGTCATGAGAAAGGGGGAGACAGTTTGATGTGGTGTCGTCCGTTGTCCTCCCCCACCCCCCACCCCGTTCATTAACCGTTCTGTAGATGCATCTTAACTATTGGTTTGGCATTGTAGACTCTTAAAATGGCAGGATTTTTCTCATGCTTGTATCACACTGACTTGATAAGAGCCTTTTTTGATTCTTGTACTGAAACCTGAAGGGCAGCTCAAGATGGAAAAATCAGTTGGCATTGTAATGAACAAATGCACGCTTGTTGGGTTTGAGACTAAAAAGCTGTAGGTAAGAAATTAATTCATATGTTTGTCAATAGATGTGTCATTAGCAGCTGTCATTAGCAGCTAATCTTTAACCTTTGTACTTTTATAAACCTTACAACTGCACCATTAAAGTTTTATGGTGCACATAGTTCAGGCCTCGTGTCTGCCACATACCTTAAATTAGTACCTGTACACAAAATAAATCTCATACTGACAGCCCTAGATGTTCTCAAAGCCCTAATGTTCTCAAAGCACAGGATGGTAGTGGCTGTAGTAGGGCCACGTGTCCCAAAACTGCATACCAGTGCTCCTCAGGTCTGTCCTTATAGATCTCCTTAAAAGGAATGCAGATATCATTTTGGTTCATTCACTTACTTGCCATCAAGGAATGTAATTTTTACTGTCTGCAGCGGCTATATGATATAGCCCCTATATTTGCGATTTCATTCTCAGTTTTTTAGAGAAGCCTGACAGAAATTCATTAGCCTTTTTGCCTTTCCACAGCTCCTGGAGCCTGTTTGCCACCAGCTCTTTGAACTTTATCGTAGTTCTGAAGTTCGGCTCAAGAGATTCACACTGCAGTTTTTGCCAGAGTTGATCTGGGTATATCTGCGTCTTACTGCCAGCAGGGACAGGCAGAGTAATGGTTGCATTGAAGCATTGCTGCTTGGCATTTACAACTTGGTAAGTGAGATGAGTGGGAATGGCTAAGGAAAGCTTTGATCTGGGGTTTTGCGTCACTGACCACTAGTAAATTATTGGAACAACATATTATAATATGCTTACGTGAAAGCATATTTAATCTGGAGAAAAGCATAATTTAATGAAGGTTTAGTAAGAATGTGTTTGCAAAAAAATTTTTTTTTTTTTAATAGTAATCTTGGGACAAACATTTTAACTAAGAATATTCATCTCATGGGCTTTCTTGAGCTGTTGTATACTGGTGTTTTTAAGGAAATTAAGTAGTCCTCCTTATTGTTGAAAAATACAGCTTTCTACAGAGATGATTGTCAGGCCAATATGCTTGGTCAATCTTCATGTGTCACTTTCCCCCTGTCCCCTGCTTATTCGGAATGTATCTTTTTAAGGGTAATTTGAAGCTGAAACCACTCTGCATGCTAGCACTTAGATACATGCACGTGTATGTTTGAGGCAGATAGTTGTGTTGAGTGGAACTGGTTTTAAGAATAAGTAGAAGTAACTGTAGACGATTAAGTTTGGCTGTTGGATATAAAAGTAGTTTTTTAGATCCTTACCTTAACCTGGAAATGTTTACTCTTGTAATGTTATGAGGCTGTTTGATAAATTTAGCAATACTGCCGAGAAAGGCATTCTCTAATGGGAATTTCTATGTTGCAGGACTTTAACACATATTATGCTGAAACATTGCCCTTCACTCTACTATGACAGTAAACCCCTCCTTTAAATTGTGTATTATGTTTCTATGCATGAGACGCAGAACAGTCAAACTGTGGTTCTTAAAAAAAAAAAAAAAAAGAATTAAAAGATTGTTATTGTATGTCTGTAGATCAGGTCTATCAGCTGGAAGATCCAGTTATTTTAGATTTATTCTGATAGAAAAAACATTGGAAGCTGCTGCCTGATTTTTGGTACTGTTTGCTGGGTTGAAGTAGCATGTGTATCTTTGTTGACTGTTTTCTCATAAGGGTGCTTTTGCAGTTCCTTTGAAAGTCATGTAGGCGAATCATATTTTTTAAGGACGTTAATTTCTTCATTCTCTCCAGATTCAGGAAGAAAGAGGCCTCAAAATGGACAGTGGCTCCCGTTAGGTTTTTTTCTGTGTTTTAGTTGTTGATGTTTTTCTGCACATACACTGAGACTGAAGGAGTGCAGTTATTTTCTCAGTACTTAGAAAGTGAAAGACAAGGATAAATCTTTTGCGTTCTGCTAAATTCTATCAACTGTCCTCCCATTGTGAACCTTAAAGCCTACTACAAGTACTGTGCTACCTCGGACTAGGTTTTCACATAAACTGGAATGACTAGAGCTCATTGGTTGGAAATTTGCTATACAAAGTGAAAAGGCAGGATTTTTAGACTCCTTTTTGGTATAGTCTTATGTAATTGCTCTTAGTATATTTGTTTCAAAAACTGCTGGGTTTGCTTATGTGGTAGCCTAGCAACTATAAAATCTGACCAGTTTGAAAGCCTTTTGAGAAAACGTTCTGTATATTTCTTACTGATAGAATGCCTGAAGAAACCTTGCCAGTCCCCTTGATTTCACCTTTTCTCTGCGGTGCATTTATTATGAAGTACTGCCCATTGTCAGCAAGTGACTCATCAACCCTCATGTGTCTATATCTTTTGGGCTTAAGTTTTAACCTTGCTCCACTATGCAATTCTACTATAAATAAATGTTACAATGTAAAAGTGGGTTAGAAAAGCTTTTTGTTCTTTTTTGGTTTTGATGAAGTCACACAGATCAAGGAGCAATGCTGGGTTTTTTAAGTGTTGCAAACTGATTCTGCAAAACAGTCTGTGACAGAGGTCTTTCCCATTTTTTAAATATGTATGTAAATTTGCTGGAATTCTGGAAGCAGATAGAGACCTTAGGGTGTTAATAGTCTTATCAGATCAGGACATCTAACTTCTTACTTGTTAAATGTCTTCTAAGAGTTAAAAATTATTCCAAGCCCTGTCTTCTTACTTCTGTTTGGGTTTTGGTTTTGTTTTTTAATGCAGGAAATTGCTGACAAAGATGGAAACAACAAAGTTTTATCTTTCACCATCCCTTCATTATCTAAACCCTCAATATATCATGAGGTAAGAGAGCTACTGCGGTAGATTAGAGTTGGATCTATTAGAGGAATGAAAACTGGATCCATATGATGCAACAGGCCATTTTAGATGCATCTTGTTGCAGTAAGTTTTCAATGTCAGTAGCTTGCAATTAGCGTAATCGAAATCAGCATTAATAGAAGAAAAGGAATGTAAATGTTGAAAAATCTTTGCTGACAGTGCCAATTTTGCACAGAGGTTAGATGTGTTGTAGTTGCAACTGTGTTTTTTTGCCTCTTACATGTTAGTATAAAAGTAATTTTCCTTCTTCTAACTCCTCCCTAACACAGTTTGAATTTGGATTTGTGTTTTTATTTCTCTACTGTTGCTGTACAAAATGTCTATGCAATTAGGACAAACACTATAAATGGATATGTAAAAATCAAAGTTAGAAATTGCTTTCATCTGCCCTGTTGCTCATAAGTGCAGAAGCTGTTTATAATAATGAAATTAGGTAATGTTTTTAGATTTACTGTATTCTGGAATAATCTTAATTTTTACAGATCACAAGACAAATGTGTCTTTTGGCTTGGGTGGTTAGGAGTTTTAATGCTTTCAGGGATCTTTTACTTATGGCTTCATTTCTTCCCCCTCCCTCCTTCCTTCCTCCTCCTACCACCTACTTCTAGCCCTCTACTATTGGATCCATGGCTTTAACTGAAGGAGCTCTATGTCAGCATGATCTCATCAGGGTAGTTTACAGTGATCTTCATCCTCAAAGAGAAACCTTCACAGCACAGAACCGGTAGGTGGATGTATTCTAATATCAGAGGTGCTTCACTAGGCAGACAGCAGGTCCTTAAACAGTAAGACCAAATATATTCAGTCCTTTCTCAACATTTAGTGCTTGGAAGTAAATCTAGAGAACAGTCTTGGTAATCTTGAGGTATAGCATTTTTGTAGTTTGATCCAACTTTGTATGTTCTTCTACTAGTTAATTTAGAAGAGAGTAACTTCTCTGTCATTTATGTGTCCATCAGGAGTATCTTTGGGTTTATGTCTGTCAACTCAAATTTTCCTGGAATTGTAACAAAATTGAGCTTTGGCTCTGAGGCTGTGACTGCTTTTTCCACAGGAAAAGAGGAATGGAGCTGAGTGGATAGACAGAACTAGGGATGAGAGAAATTGCCCTGCTGTTATAGTGACTGCCAGCTTTACCTGTGTCTAAGCCAGCTCTGGGAAAACTGATAAAACAGTTTTGAATGTATTGCAGACTTGTCCTGTTCTATAACTTTGTTCAAATATTATGCCATATGCCATTTCCTCCATAGTTCCTGCATATGCTAGTGGTTTTCAGTAATAATAATTTTAAGTGTTTAATACTGAACCTTTAATAGCCTGTTTCAAGTTAGTGAATTATAATGAAAGAGGATTTCAGGATTTGTTCTGACACTTTTTTTTCTGTGGGGTGTTTTTTGAGACTGAGTTGTAGAATTCTGGTGTTAAATTCTGGTGAAATGTTAAGAATTTAAACCATGCAAGGTTTTGCTCTTGTCTCTTTTCCAGGTTTGAGGTGCTGAGCTTTCTTATGCTGTGCTACAATTCTGCTATTGTCTATATGCCTGCCTCTTCTTACCAATCACTTTGTAGGATGGGTTCCAGGTGAGACACTTGCCTTTGAAATAGTCTTGCAGGGTGCATCTAGACTTCTAAACATTCATCCAGCAAAAAAAGAATGAATTTACTTGTTGTGTTTAATAACTTAAAATACGTAACTCTTGGTCAGTCCTGCGGCTTAATTGGAAATTTGAAGCTGTGCTTGCATACAGATAAAACACATGGATTATCTTACTACTGCATGGGCTTTTGTTCTAGTTATGTAACTTTCTGTTATTTGGAAAGAAAAAAAAGCAATGTTGGGGGAAAATTAGTTGAAGCTACTCAGATGGATTTGCAGGGTTTTTTTTTAGATACATATCTTTCAGACATATTTCAGTATGGTCAGCTTAAAAATCCTGTGAGGAATACCACCTGTTTCCTCTACTTCCAAATATTAATGTTTTGCTTCTGAGGATGTTTTATATCAAGTGTTTGCATACGGTTTTGGGTTTTTCTTTGGTTTGTTTTGGGTTTTTTTGTGTGTGGTTTCTTTTTTTTTTTTCCCTTCTTTTCTTTTTCCTTTTTTCCTTTCTTTCTTTTTTTCCCCTGATGATAATATCCCGCTTTCTGGAGAATTCACTACTGTGATTTCTCAAACTCTCATACACAGCCTTTACATAACCTTCTACTTGAATAGTCTTAGAAGCATCTGGTTGGCAAAGATGCCTGCTTTTTGTTCTGAAAAGTCTCAAATATATCTGATATTCCCATATGCCTGTTTTTACCAACATTTTTGTCTCAAATGAGATAAATGCTCTCTCCTGCTACCCCCAAACAGGGGAACCTCTTTAAATGTTTTTTGATATGGCTTGTTTGCTTCAGCTCAATACTGCTATGAAAGAAAAGCATTACATTCAATTCAGTTATGTAGCAAAGAAGGATCAGACTAGCTTCTAACAACATACATTCTGTAGTAACGCATACATGCAGTTAAGGTTATAGCCTATTTTCTTTCCCATGATTTTTGATGGGAATGGGTTAATTCTTGGTATGCTTCTATTCTCTCCACTTGAGTTGTGGCTATGCTAAATTTGCCAAATATGTTGAATTTTTGTTCTTTGGGTAGAGAAGAGATAACATTTTATAGGTTAGGGATTTTTTTGTTGTTTTTGAAACAGTGCAGCATTTATTATGTATTAGTGGCCATGTGTTGCTGCCATGATGAAGATTCAGATATTAAAGTTAGGAATAAATTATTCTATTTTTTTATGGACACTCAATGCAATGCAGTATATGGGAAGGCAGGCCCTTTTTCAAGGGTCAGAAGTATTTTTTTAGAAGGCAGCTGTGAGCAATTCTCAAGAATACAGTATCTGTGTTATCCAACTTTAGGTAAAAGGTGATTGCATGTTGTCATCAAACACTAGACGAGAGATGACATATTTCTCTTCTATACCACTGAAATGTTTCCTTTCAAGAAGGTTGGTTTCGGTTACTGAATTGTGGGGAGAGTCTCCTACTTGGTGGCTGGCAGTAGATAACATCTCGCCACCCTCATTCTTTAGAAGCTGATCATGATTTGAATAAAACAGATGGAGTTAATGACTATATGAGAATAACACTGGATTATCAGCAAGCCACATCTCAAGGCACTGTTGTAAAACTGCTTTAATGGTTGGGAGAGCAACATAAGAATGTTCTATGTTGTGTACTTATATTTTGAAAAATAAATTTTGAAAAAAACCTAAAATCTCTGTGCTGTAAAGACATTTGTAGTCTTTGTGGGGTTAACATTTTGTTATAATGGTGTGTTTTTTCAGGCTGTGTGTGAGTGGATTTCCACGGCAGCATGAGAAACGCTGGAAGGAACACTGTGGTAGAGTGGTGTTAGACCCTGACTTCATGGTGCAGCTGCTCACAGGTGTCTATTACGCCATGTAAGTGCATGGTTTTTTGTGTAAAGAGAAATGTCTGGGTTTACATTAATTAAAATATAAATGCTAGTTGTTTTATGATTGAAAAAATAGTTAAACTCCTAACAGAAGTTTGTAACTCGATTAGTGCATTTCCCATTACTTGCTCGCTCAGCCATAATAATTTGAAAATATTTTTGTCAGCATTGAATTAGGGGATGAAGGGCCAGAAGTAGGTGCTGAAGAGAGTTAGGCTTCTGGCTTTATCTGTTCCCAAGTTTCCACTACCACTAGATACCTTCTGTTCACAAGCATAATGAGCTTGGATGCCAAGATAACCTGATAAAATGCAGACCTCTTGAATGTCAGTAGCTTCTGAGGTAGCAAAATCCATTTCTGATGGAAATTCAATTCTGCTAAGTAGTGTTAACCTTTACATCTTGATCCCATTGTTTTTTCTTTTACTGTTTAAGTTTGTCCTGATTATGGCATTGACTTTGTCTTGGAGGTGACCAGAGAGCAGCTTTTTGTTATACCGACAAGATTAGTAATAAAATGCTTTGTCTATAATTTTAAAGGAAGTGACGGGGCTGGGGTGTACATACAGTTAATGAACGTTCTACATAAGCAAAGAAGTGAAGAGCTGGATTTGGGCAGAAAAAAGACAAGACTGAGTTCCTAAGATGGGAAAGATAAATATCGTTCTTTACTTTTTAGATATAATGGTCAGTGGGATCTTGGCCAGGAGGTATTGGAGGACATAATTTACAGAGCACAGCTTGAACTCTACTCACAGCCTCTGCTGGTAAGAAGCAATCCATTGCAATTTATGGACTTGGTTAAGAGGAGTATGGATATGTTTCTGAAGTGGACTTGTAATGAAAGCATTTGCGGCCATTCACTGCACTCCCAAATGCAGGTGGTTGTTAACAGCTGCTGTTTTCAATGTAGCTATTTATACCATGCTTTTTCTGTGTGAATATTAAGCTAGGGTGTCGGGATCTCCTAGGACTCATTGATGTTGAAAGCCAGGATTCTCTAATGTATTACAGTTTGAGCAAAATGTTTATGTTGTTTTAGCATAAGCTACTGATGAGTGATTCAAAAGCTTAACTGAATGGTTATATGTCATAAGACATTGTTTGCAAAAAAGGTGTTTTCTTTTCTTCTAGACCTTCATCAGGGCTTAGAATATGCTGTGTGTTTAAGCTGGTAACACAGTAAAAAAAGCAACAGGATAGAGCTGAAAGTGAAAAGGAGCTTCATCTCCAGAGTCAATGTCAGATTTTGATTGATCAAAGTCATACAGGTCTGAATCTTTACCTTCTTTAGAGGAGCAGCAATAGAATGGAGTTCTTCTGATTGTTTGGCTTTTTCAGTTTCCACTATTCTTGCTGTTCTCATCATAAGAAGAGAGAAATTAAATGGGGAAAATGGTGAAACTGGGCTGAATGTTATTGGGGAGGATAAGGAGGTTGACAGAGAGGAAGCAGTAATGGAAGGATTTTATTTTTTGTCAAATGTAGGAATGAGGATCAACGTTAAGAGGGAAAATTAAGGAGATTAAAGTCAATAGACTATTGTCTCATTTTCTGCATCAGAATTATGGCTGTGAGCGTTTAGTGCTCCTCTGAACTAACAGCAGTAAAATTTCACTGCTTTTTAGATAACGGAAAAAGGAGTAGCTTGGGAAAAATCTTTTTATGTGGCAATCTGAGATCCCTCACTTCTGCAATAAATTACGTAAAACTACTCTCTTGATGAATTAATATTGGCTGTAAGATTTATCTACAGGCTTGCTGACACTGCTGCATTTTAAATGCTAGGTATCCATTGAATTATTATAATAGTTGGTTCCTTTTGGAAATGACTCATTGCTCCTTCAGATTGAAAGTTTTAAATTAAATATTGAACCTGCTGAATTGGGCCACCCTATCAAACTACTATATTTAAAAGGTGTGTAGGAGGACCTGGAACTTAATTGAATTGATGACATGACAATTTTCAGTCCTGATTGTTCATTTTTAATCAGTTTGTCCTTAGAGATTACTTCTTATTGTAAGAATCTTCTACAATGTCTTTGTTTTTTTCCAAAGCTACTTTTTGCCTCTCCATCCCATTGTCTGGTGTCAGTGACATTATTGCATCACCAATTTTTCCCCCTTCCCAGTTGTCAGGTTTTTCATGCATACGTGTGCAGGCACATCCGTGGGGTTTTCTTCTTAATACTCTGATCATTGCCTTGCTCCCTATATTCTTTTATTGCAATTTTTAAAAAGCAGCTTTAAGAAATTGTCAGTTTTGTAAAAAGAGGACCTGCATGTCCTTGGCCTCATGCTATATATTCAAGCGATTTGACTTTGTCAGAGGTTGCAGTACTTTTACCTCATTGCATTCTCCAGGAGATGTGCATAATTTAGCAGCATTATAAAATTTTGTATTTCAAACTTAAAACTACTGGCACCAAGTAAAATATCATCTGTGCAGCATCCCAGATAAATGTGAAGTTAAGCCTCTGCCTAGCATTTCCTAACAGCAGCAAAGTCTTTGAAGTCCATTTAATATTCAGGCAAACCCCCACATTAGGATTATTTTTAGATATCTGTACTCAAGCTATCTGAATAATTATGGGAATACCATCAGTCATGATTACAATGAGAAACATCACACTCCCTGTATTTGGGTATGTCTCTTGGAGAAATATTTTTAACAATATAGTAGATCCATGCTCTTATTTAAATAGGTTTATATTGTCTTTGGACTTTAAAAACAAAGAAACAAACAAAACACCAAAAAAACCCCAAAACCAAAAAACCCCAAACCAAAAAACCCCCAGTGAAATAGCAGCATCAGAAAGCTATGAAATACCTGTGATGTAGAAGCAGTCGTCTTTCACTGTCACCCAGAGACTGCACTGGAAATGGTAGGAAGGGAAAGGCTTTTTCTGGGAAAAGTATCTCTGTTAACAAACACTGGGTATTGGTTTCATAGTCATGAAAACTGGGAGCTTCTACAGAGGGGAAACAAATCACCAAAACTCAGTATTTCTGCCAAGCTACACTGGGCCTGGGGAGTAGCTCAGTTCCAGTCAATCAGTCTCTTCCTGTGAACACAAGTGTTCTGTGCTTGTTTCAGATGAAAATCCCTGTCTTCAGTGCAGAGACGCACAGGCTTTCTTAGCCTGGTACACAAGAAGCATGATCAGCAAGTCCCTATTGTGACAGCACATTTATCCAGTGTATTTTATTGATGTACTTAACTGCTTTTGTTGGATGTTCTTTTCATTAGAGCTCCTTTCTGGTAGGCAAGGGTGGATGTCTGGCCTGAAACCATAGTCGCAGACTTGGGTAGCCAAGTCTGAATTGTGCTTTTTGCTTTTTCTCCTGCCTTTCAATGCTGGATTAGACATAGTGAGCAAGTTCTTTTGCATCCAAAGGATCGCAGTTTTGTGGTTTTTTTTTTTTTTCTGTCAGAGAAGGGCTATGACTCATTCAAACTGGTTGTTTCGATTGTTTCAAAGTTTTACTGTTGCATTGGGTTTTACCTCCATATGGTTCTCCTCAGTCGCCAGAAGTACAATTTGTGCTGTTAGAAAGGGCCAGCTGTTAAAAGGTTCAAAAAGCAGAAGTTCTCTGTTACTTTTCTGGTCCTGTTGCAGAAACTTTCTGGTACTAATTTTTAGACTTTAGCCCTGTATACTGAGAAGGGTACCTGTTCAAAAGAGGGTGCAACTCTAGTGAATAGAAAACAGGAAGGCAAACTACTGTATACTGTTGAACTTGATCTGCTTTGGTTCAGTACAGCAGAACTGAGTTTCTGAAGTCTTTAATGTGATCAAGGATAGGGTGAATGCATTTCAAGAGGATGACGTGAAAAAAGGCCTATGCGTGAATAGGAAAGCAGTTAACAAAGAAATGTTGAGGCTGAGAGAATTAGCAAATCAATTTTGGACAAGTGGAAGGCAGAATGATAAGGAGCATTTCTGTGATGATGCCAATAACCTTTAGCGCTGGTTAGAAGCCAGACAGGAAGGCAGCAGAGATGTTTAATGGGGAGTTACAGGATCACAACAGCAGCTGGAGATCAGGATCAGCTATGTGGCAGGCATTCCAGCTCCCCAGGAAGTGAAAAGCTTTTGATTTGGTTAATATCCTGTGATCTGTGGCTTTACTGTTTGAAACAGTTTCATTTCTTCTCATGGTTGCTGGATGGTTTGCATGATATAAATTGTAGGAGAGTCACTTTTACTTTATTATAATGCAAATAAACACTTTTAATTCGTGGAGCTTTTATGGCATGCCATATGCATTGATATAATCTTTTTATCAAACATTATCTGAGATCTTCACAAGACAAATAATGCAAAGTTCTGCCAACAGAGTGTTCCAGTGGTTTAGCAGATTTCTCATAGTTTGTGTTTTTGCAAATGCTAATGAAAGACGACAATTAATTAGGCAGATTTGATATATGTGCACTTCGGCAGTTCAGGGAATTTGTTTGATGTCCCTTACATTTCCAAGGCTCCTGGCAACCTAAGAAAATCAAGACAACATTGCTGAGGTTTAAAAGTGCATTAGTTCTGACACTTGGTTGAGGGAAACATGAAAATGTTGCTTGCAGCATAAAACTAGGAAATGCTTGATTGTAGTAATGTGCTAAAGAGTTGATACTACTCCATTGGCTAGCCTGGAGTAAAGAAAAATAAGAAAAATAAAATAAAGAAAATGCCTGGTATTAGAAAAAGAACATGATCTAAAAGGAAGAAAAACGTATGTGTGCATTGTCAGAAAAGCGGAGTATCTTGCAAAGATGCGTATTCTAAAGCAGATCTGTGTTTCATTTGAGTGGACAGTTTTATAGTTTTATCTGTGACTTAAAATAGGGTTTACATGCCTCTGCCTTGAGACTACATGTATTTAAGACATGCAGACCCCATATATTTAAATAAATGTGTTTCTCTTGCCATATAGTGACCTCTGTTCTCTCAAGTTGCAAGATTAAATTTTTTTTGTGATACAAGAGAAAATCCATTAGGATGCAACATAAAGTTGTGTTTCAGAATGCTTCTTGTAAACTGTAGTGGAGAGAATAACTTGCCCAAATTATGGTGGCAACTGTTATTAGGCAGGATTTTACAGAGATTAGCAAGTTACATTTTCCACAGTTGTTTTAAGTATAGATGTCTTCTACCCGCTTTTTTTATCTACTGTCTTCATTAGAGGGGGAGTAAAGACCATGTAGGAAGTCAGATGTCTGTGAAACATAACAGATCTATGAATGAAGTTGTGATATTAAGTTTAAAATATGTCTAATATTTTTATTGCTGGTTGGTTGTATAGTCAGTAAGATTTTGGGAAATCAAGGTGTGTTCACTTTGATTTTAATTTTTTTATTAAAAAAAAAATTAAATCACATTTTGTGTGCAGTAATTTTGTTATTGTTGAATACATAGAGACCCAGCTTGCTTTTCAATAGCTAATGCACAAGTTCACTTTTTGAAGAATTTACTTGTAAACTAGGAAGCATTAACTGAAAGTTGCTTTTTTTATATTTTTTAAAGGAAACCTCTAATCCCACAAAGATATTTTATGGGAAATGTAAAGAAGCAATTAAAACATTAAAGCTGAGAGAGGTCACTTATTCTCTTCAAAGCTGCAAAACAAGACTTCTGATTTTATAATAGGCTATTACAATAAAAAAATAGACCTAATAAAGAAGAATTGGATGCTCATTGCTTAGGTTGTAATTTTTTAAAAATCTTGCAAATACTTGCAGTCTAATCCTCTTGGATAGGTTTTTTTTTTTTTGGGGGGGGAGGGGAAGGAGGGGAATAGGGGGTTGGAGGTGGAAACTGGCCCTGTCTCCCCCATGCACAAAGCCATATGCTGTTTGCATTGACTTGGCCTGTGACTTAGTTTTATGACATTGATGTCATAAAACATAAATGGTATCTTCCTTGCCATTTTGCAGTCTTCTTTGGATGGAGACCTTCCTATGTAGGTTGTTACCTCTGTCAGTACAGGTGGTAAATGTGGAAAGAAATAAATTACGTCAAAAAAATGGAGACAATTAAGCTATATTTTTGGGAATAGGTTTGTGATGAGCTTTTCAACATAGTTATCAACTGTGAATGTTGGGGATGGAGCCATCCATCAGGATGAGATCTGGCATAATTAACAGATTCTTGGTTGTTTCCCTTTCTGTTTCCAGCAAGAGATCTAATACTGTCATTGGTGCAGTCAAGGACAGTAGTAGTAAAGCGTTTTACTTTTATCTTAGGTTGCAAATGCCATGAAGAACTCACTGCCCTTTGATGCTCCTGATGCATCGCAAGAAGGCCAGAAGGTACTGAAAGTAGAAGTTACTCCGACAGTGCCGAGGATTTCTCGGACTGCTATTACAACAGCTTCTATTCGTCGTCATCGCTGGAGGAGAGAAGGTGAGCTTTCTTTGCCAAAAGCAAATACTCTAGTGTACTGTATTCATCATCATCATCACTGTAATTTGGCTTCTGAGTTTGAATGTTTGCAGAACAGTTGTTTGGGGTTTTTTGTTTAGTTGGTTTTGAAAAGTGATATTCCATAACAATGTACAGTATTTTACATCTTCAGAGCACTGCATGAACATGAACATTTGAGGTGTTTGTTTTGTTGTTGGTTTGGCGATAACCCATGAGGTAGATGAGAAGATGGAGAAGCTGGAAAATGTTCGATAAGTCTTCTGTTTTTCTCTATGTAACACAGCATAAAGTTGTCAGGATAGAGTTTGGCTTAAATTTGAGTTCCTTCTTTAATCCACACTAAAACTCAACTGCCTCCCATGATAAATAGCTCAGAGAATAAATGGTATTATCCAGACCTTGACAGGGTTTCAGCTACCTAAAGCTACTGCAGCCAGTGGGAGAGGGAAAAGCTCACTCGTATGGCCTAATTTGGAGAGGGGCCGTGTCATAAACCAGCTTTGGATAGCTTAGAATTAGTCATTGTTTTTCCTCAGTGAGTACTTATGTCGTATGGAAGTGTGCTTGACTGTATGAAGAAAAAAATAAATATGTAGTAATATTTACCTTGATATGATGACATCTTCAGTGTAGGTGTAGCAAAAAGCTTGCTTTGAAATCACTTTGTCATACTTATAAAGCTTTGTTGCTGCATGTATAAAATATTGATTTAAAAAAAGCTGCATAAATGGCTGAAGGTAAAAAGTAGAATTACCTAAAAATAAACTGAGAGTAAAAGAGTCTGAAAACAAGGATTACATATTTTCCAGTGGTACTCTTTCTTTTTTCTCCTGTATCATGTGCAAAAGGATTTGATGACCTCTGGTCTTCAGCTGAATCAGAATGTCCAGGACAACAAGTAGCTGTCTTCTGTCTTCAGGACTCTGGATCATGTTTGTCTCCACTGTAGTTGCCATTATATTCATTTGCTAGTCTCTGGTCTACAGTATAGCCCACCTGTCCCTTTCTGTGGATGTTCTCACAGCTTTTAACTAAGCATGGGTAGTGTTTTGTGTTTGTTCCATGTCCGCGTAAATTTTCTATTTTCCCTGCCTGGGTTGGAATGCCAAGAAAGGAATAGAAAAGCACTAAAATGTTATATGTTGAATCCCAGATGGCTTTGACTTCTCAAACGAGGCTGACTCAAGCATACCTGGCTCACCGATCCAACACGGCTCCACAGACCTAGGGATCAAACGTGAGCAAGAGGGGGAGGTGCTGATGCGCAGGACCCCTGAGCATGGCTTCCCGGAGCCCACCATGGCAGCAGCCACAACAGAGGGTAGGACAGAGATGAGGAGGCAGAAGTCAGTGAGGCAGTTGCTGGAGGAGGATCCTGGCTCCCTATCCCCAAGCAGAACTTCTTTCCATTCTAGTGTGTGTTTCCGCTATCCCAGGGTGTATTAGCTTCTCTTTGCAATACACGCATCCCCTATATACCTAACATCAGGTCAGGTACTACCTTTTGTTATCACATGGGCTGGCCTGGGGCTTGCATCTGTGTGGTGAAAGACTGCTTGGCATGGCAAAAAAAAAAAAAAAAGGGGCAAAACCCCCCCAAACCTGGGGGTGCTAACCAAGAGCTTTGGGATTGCTTGGAAACCTTCTATTACTGAGCATGTTTAATCTAGTATTTGGAAGGAAAAAATGCACCAGTTGAACATGAATCTAGTCCTGAAAAAGTAGACAGTATAGAGTATGAATGGATTTGGCTATGACTTAGTTACAATAGTGTCTTGTTAGTCTGCAGTTTTTAAATTTCCAAGAACGAAGTTTCCTGTTCCCATTAAAAGTCAAGCCTATCTAAGACAGATATACAGCTGCTGATGTTTTTATTTACCAGTCATCCTTTACTTGAAAATTCATACATGTACAACTCGTTTACATGAATGAGCTGGCTGCTCTAAAGACAAGTACCTAAAAAGTGCTTGTGTTTTCAAGAAGAAACCAGGTTGTCATGTTTCTAAAAACTTTAGAAACAATTATTGCTTTCTTTCTTATTCATGCTCTCCACACAAATGCTGTAGGACTTTGTATGTCTGCTCTGCAGCCAAGAATAGCAGATAGAGTAGCTGGTAGAAATTTATTTTGCTTAAGTTCATCTATTAACTTTCTCATCTTTACTCCATAAAAGGCGTGGTTTTGAGTACTGAATTTGAATCATGATTTCTCAGAGATGAGAATTAATTTCTTGTAAATGTAGCTAAATATATTTTCAAATGTTTTCCTGTCTTAAGTCTTCTTTTCTATCTGAATATTCCTTTGGTATTTGCAGCCTCTATAAACATATCAGTTGATCATAAATGAGATTTATTTGGACATGAGCTACATAGGTTTCAGATTTGTACTTCTGGAAACAATAGTCTGGAGATTTTGGAGAATTAATGTAGTGTTGTTACAGAATCCTTACCCTTAGTCAGAGTTGTCATCAAACAATAATTAAGACATCATGCTTCTGTAGAAGATAGTGGCATAAAAATGTTTAGTGGGGGTTTATAATCTACTCCTTGGTGCATAGTGAATTTGAGCATGCTCAGTAAATGAGTCCTGTCTTCTCTTAAATTCACTTGTTCAGTTGGTCTTACTCCATTTTACTAAACTTTGCATGTGCATGACCTGAAGGATATGGAGAAGTCCTCAGCTGCAGAGAACTTTCTGGGAGAGACAGGAAGTTGGAAAGAAGTTTATAAAGATGTGGCCTTCTAGTCTTAATTTATTTTAAGATATTTTAAGACATCTGTATAATTTGGTATGTTCTTGGATAAGGCATCTTTTCACATGCTTTACTTCAGTAGAAGTGGGTTGAATACCCTTTACTTCTGTAACATTAGCAACGTATAATTACATGCTTGGGCGAACTGAATTCTGCCAGTTGATAGCATCTGGGAGAAGGCCAAGGAATGGAGTTTGCCTTGATTATCAGTATAGAATTTTGTGTGTATATATAGTGGTCTATTATTTTACTGATGCTGTTTTCACAAGAAGTTTCAACTAGAAAATTCCCTCTCATAAATATCATTTTAATATTAAACAATATAATGAGAGACTGATCATTTCTAGTGACTTTTCAACCTTCAGGTACGGGAAGGATAAACAGAATAAAAGTCACTTTAAAAAGCTGTATAAAACCCCTTCTTCAGATCAGTGTTTTGACCCAGTTAGTAGAAAAAAGCAGAAGATTTCAAGAATGACTCAGTAATGTCTTACAAGGTATTCTGCTTCCGGGTGGTAGCAGCTGTGGTTATGTACGCTATTTTGGGTCAGTGGAGAATGCTTTATCTACATATACATGATTAATTATGTACAGGGGACAGACCTTGTTCTGATAAGGAACAGTGAGAGTCCTGAATACACACTGTAGTGCAATTGGTATGATTTTTGTCAGGTCGCACAGTCTCTTTCTCTTCTGGCCTTACAGTAGAAGAGTGCTTGGGAGGAGTAGGTTTTTAGTTTTTGTTTTCCTTTTTACTTGTCTTATTCATCTATTGGGGAAAAAAAAAAAAAGAAAACTTTATTACTTCATTCTGTTTTTCCCCCCAAACAGAGTATGTAAGGACTCAAACATTTTTGATTGTTTCTGAGGGCAGTTTTTAGAGGAAAAATAACATGTATTGGGAAAAGGATATGTGTTTGCTGAATTACTTCAATCCCACTGAGAACTTTTGTAGGTATATGGATCTGACTAGACAGAAAATCTCTTGCATGTTGTCTTCTCTATCTTCTTCATTTTTGAGCACTGCTGAGCTGCTTGGGCTTCTATATAGTTGCAGCATCCAAAAGCTTGCAACAACCCCTCTCAGTCTTGTCTTTAAATTCTGTGGATAAAATGCCACTTTTTCAGTGTGACTCTTCTGCTTCACTGTCCCTGAATAGGAATGTCTGGTTTAGTTACATTACTCAGAAATGTTTTAACATAAACTTGGGAGACAACTAATGTCCTTGTAATAATAAAAAGCATAGCATTATTACCTGGAGATACCTTCTTGCAAGTTACATATCTTTCATTTGAATAAGAAGGGCTTGAGAGGGGACTTAATCTGCTGCTATTGCTGCTTGTAACCAAACACGCTTTCGTCCAGCTTTGCATGATTATAAAAGAAACATAAATGTTGATTTATTGAAAAAATGCTCTTGCTTTCAGTATGTTCCAGTTATGTCATTTTTAATAGCATCTTTGATTATGTGTGGGAAGGTTGGGGCGGAGGGAATGGAGATGTGGTGGATTGTGAATAAAATATATCACTGTCTAATGTACAAAAATACATTTACGTCTCAATGAGAAGATGAAGGCTTAATTTGACCAAACAGGGTGGGCAGGAGGAGGGGAAAGTATATGTATTTAAAACATGATTACAGGAAATTAAAGGAAGTCACGTGCCCATCATTTTAATAATAGCCCTTGAAACCTAAGAATCTTCTTTTTCTAAGACTAAAGGCTTTACCAAGGAGGGAAGACTGCAGTAACGTAAACTATATTACCTTTCTGCATCTGGGAGGCTGAGTCAAACAGAACTCTGTAAAACTACAGAATGATCTCACTTTGCATTGTTCTGAGAGAGGCTTGAGAATGGTCTGATTTGGAGATGGTTAAACATCTTTTGTAAGCTGATACACAGTAATGGTAATTCCAAGGCAAAGCTTTCTGAAAAGAAGAGGCAAGTTTAAAATAGAATAATAAAACCTCCCTGTAAAAGTTTCCTTTTGCTTTACACTTCAGAAATGTGATGTTGGATCAGGCTATATTCCAGCTACTCAGAGGCAGCAACAATGCTGAAAGCTTTGTGTCTATTCTGCTTGCCATAATGTAAAATGTTCCTTAGTGGTCAGCTAACAATCAGCGTGAAAGGATGAGCTTCCATTTAAATGTAGAATCTCTCAGATCCTTGCCACCAGTTTTTCCCCATTCCACAAAAGAGATTTAAACATGTTTGCTTGGTGGCAAGCTGGGTTGAACAAAAACTACCAATAGAGCAGTACAGTAGCTTTAGCTGTGACAGATCCATAGGCTTTGCAGATTTCTCACAAATAATCAGGCTCCACAGCTTTTATAAAGAAAAGCAAAATTTTTATAGCCTGAATGTCTCCTTTTTTGTTAACATGGTTAAACTTTCTGGCTTTTTCCAATTGAAATGAGATACATGGAGCAAAAACTCAAGCTCCATTTTCAGTTTTGAAATTTGGATGCTGTTCAGTTTTCTACTGAAACAATAACGCTTCTTTTGAGTACTTGGAGCTTAGTAAAAGGACTGGAATAACTTTTTTTTTTTTTTTTTAAAAAAAAAGGTCTTTGTGTGCAGCCCTAATCATATTATAGGCAAGGATTTAAGAAAGAGGTTTCTCAGGCTTTTTTTCTCTTTGAGGCTCCAGTCAAAAGCACAGTGCCTCTTCTACAACATGAAGTGTTGCAGAGGTTAAATTTCTCTTAATAAAAAGGTTGGGGTTTTTTTCTGAAAATCTAGATACTGAGATAAAAGCAAATATGGTGGAAGCACCTAGGTAGGATTGCTGGACATGCAGGGAGGACTGAACTCTGAAGAAGAAAGAACTAGGAATTAGGTTAATCTCCAACAGAAGGTGTAGTCACATTGTTTGAAGTGCCAGCTATGCACAACAAGTGCCTTCTACCTCTGTTGGAGCATTGTGATTGATGGCATAGGAAATAGCCTAATTCTGAAGCTTTCCGAGCACTTGCCAGAACTTACTCTGACTGGAAGAGATCCTGAACATGCTTAGATCTTGCCTCAAAATAGGATAAAAATGGTCTGAAAGGTATTTTGTGGGTTTTTTTATTTATTTTATTTTTTTTTACCCACGTGTAGGAGGAGAATGGGCACCAGTATCTGCAGATAGAACTAAAACAAATTAACCAAATGGAGCCTAATTCTTCTTGTTTACAGACAAAGTTCAGGAGATATTCTAAATTATAAAAGTGATGTAGAGGAAAGGCAAATCAAGCTCAGGGCGTACTTATTGTTAGATTCTGTTATTCTGCTAAATATGATGGGAAGATTATTGGCTGAGAATTAGAAATTTTAAAGCAAGTGGAAACCAGGTGGATTAGCAAATGAGGTTTGTTTTGACGTTCTGTATGCATCTTTGTCTTCATGTAACTTGAATGCTTACTGTGTGTTCTGATTGGTTTGAGAGTTTTTTGGTTGTTTCTTTTTTCTGAATAGATGCTGAAGGTGTAAATGGAAGAGAAGAATCTGTGAACCTTAATGATGCTGATGAAGGATTTTCATCAGGAGCTTCACTCAGCAGCCAGCCAGTTGGGACCAAACCTCTATCATCTGTGTCCCAGAAGGGCAGCTTAAGGAAAACAGCAAGTGGGCGTTCTGCTAAGGATAAAGAAACCTCTTCTGCATCAAAATCCAATGAGAGCCCCCGAGATTCAGTAGCTCGGAAGCAGTACATGCACCAAGCCACTGACCTTGGTGCGGATATAATTGAGATGACACCTACTAAAAAACACCTCAGCCTGCCTGCTGGGCAGGTGGTGCCAAAAGCCAACAATTTGAGCCTGATCAGGACCGCCAGTGCTTCCTCCAGTAAATCATTTGACTATGTGAATGGCAGTCAGGCAGGCTCCAGTGTTGGAGCTGGTACAGAGGGTGTTACCAATCTAACAGCTGGCAACACCAATCGGTTTTCAACTATCAGCCTACAGGAGGACCGACTGGGCCAAGCTGGGGAAGGTAAAGATCTCCTTCCCCCAGGAGCTCCCCTAACCAAGCAGTCTCGATCTCCAAGTTTCAATATGCAGCTGATATCCCAGGTGTAACTTTGACTCCCTTCCTTAGGACTCCCTCTATTCCCCTTAATCCCCAGGCAAGTTCGTCCTTAGGCAAAACGTGAACCATCATCCCGCAGTGTGAAAATACTGACTGTTGTGATCTTGTTTGATTTGGTTTAGCTATCATACTGTATTACTGAAACAGCAATAATTCTTCCCTCACCTTCATCCTCCCCCCCTCCCTTGTAAACATGGTTGTGAAGCAGTATATAATGTACTGTATGCCTTTTTCCATGCCTTCCTTTCTCCTTGGGTGATGTGCAATCCATCGTAGGCTGATCAGTCCCATTTCAACACTGTGAGACTGGAGACACCGTCGGAAATGGTGAATGTGATCCCTATGAGATGATGCTTTGGCTTTGTTAAGAAATAGAAACGGGTTTGTTTTCTTGGTCTACAGTACTGCAAAGACTACTGGATCATGACTTTTCTTTCTCAGAACCAGGTGTGCCTCAGAGATTCTAGTGTGACTTTGGACCTCTCTGAGTCTGTGCAATCAGTTCTGGGGAGGGGATTGTCATTGCTGCTCCTGGCTGCCTACAGCACTTTTTTCATTAAAATGAGGGTAGTTTTTTCTTGCCTGCCCCCAGTCTCTCATCCCAGAAGCTTTTGATGTTCAGCAACTGAGACATGCATATTAATAAGTTGTTCTCCCTCAGAGAGAGGATTCTAAGTAGATAATGTTGGTTACAATGCACTTCTAATGGCGTTGTAGCCATATGTAATGTTACATGTCTTCCCCTCCAGGACACAGGGTCATTCTACATATAGACTAAAATTTAGACAACACCATGCTGTTAAAGCGATTTGGTTTGTAAGTGGGAGGGAAACACTACTTTCCCAGGAACTAATAGCTAGCTCTGCTCCATTTTTGTTGTTGTTATTCTTGTGAGGTGCTGATTGCTGAATTGAAAGGTGTATTTGGGTAGAGTATTTCTCAGGCTGCTTTCTATGGTATTGTGGCTGTTTGACACCCCCGCCCCTCTCAGCTGCTTTCTCAGTGTCCCTGAATTCAGTCATAGAGACATTTGAAGAATCCTGAAGTCCAGACAGACCATGCTCTTAACGGGCTGTCTCAGGGATAGAGACAATAGTTTGCTAGAAACACTGAAGCTTCAATGTGAAATGCTTTTCTAGAAACACCGTTTGCGCAAAGGGGTACTGACAGTCCTTTTTTCCCGGAAGGATCACACCTCATTGCCTTGGTATTTATAATCCGTTGAGGTTTTTTAACTCTTATTTTAGTGGATTGGCCCTGCTCTAGAAAATTCAGAACTCATGCCATTGAGCCAAGCCTTGAATGTATATGACTCATGTATGGGCACTGGCTGGTACTTATGCTGGAGAACATTGCTTAGAAGCACATTTCTGGTTACACAGGAGAATGTCATTCTCTATCCATCTCTCTTTATCTCTTTTTGGTTTGCTAGAGAGAAAAGGGGAAAGTCATGTGTGATATCCTGGAAGTTTACAAATTGTAAACCCACAGGAAAGAGTTATGATCTTTTATGTGGGCACTTTGGTTTCACTGTCACTGTGAAGGATAAACATAAGCAGTTATAAATAGTCTTTAAGAAAATCAGGACAATGACACGGTGTTGCATTGCTGGTAGTTGGCTTTGGTTTTTTGCATTTTTTTTGCTTTTGAATCTCGTTATTTCAAATAGAACTTTTTTTTTCAAATTAACATTAAAATGAATTTAAATATTTGAAGGTTTTTTTGTGGTTTGACAAGTCACTTCGGTAGTCTAGTCTTCATATCTTACATTCATAAAATTAATTAAGCAGCATCTGGACTGATGCAGAAACTCAATTAGAGAGTAAATAGGATCATCAGAAAGAAAGAAGACCTTACAGTTTCTAAATTGAAGTTAATCTTTAAGGACCACCAGTCACACACAGATGGAACTAAGGCAAAGCTGAGCTTAAGCTACAAGGCATTTTGTGCAAAAATGTCAAAAGCTGTATAAGGTTAAACTCATCTTTATTTTATAAAGTTTTACTAGTGCAGACAATTGATAAATTGTGGCTTGAAAATACGAAATTTGTATTTTGTAGAGACCATCACAAAGGAAATTTTATTAAAGAGCCATCACTAAATTGAAAAGGACCAAATAATTTGCTTAAATCTTTGGGAAAGAAAAGGCCAGGAGTGTCAGCTAATTTTTTAAGAATTACTTTATTTTAGTGTTTTATAAAGTACAGTTGTTCATTAGCAAGGTTCTCTACTTTCTACATTTGCCATTATAGTCCAGAAATTCTAGAACACTTAAATTGGCATCAGGCCAAATTTCACAAACTTTTTTTTTTTTTTTAATTCTTAGCTGTGGGGTCCCACATTATTAAAGTATTTCAGGAAAGTGAGACAGCTCAGTGACTTCAGATAGGGAAGTCAAATGTACATGCATAAATTCAATTGATTAAAACTTTAGTCAAACTACCTTTTAAGATATTTTTACAGTTCTCATTTTGATGATGTGCCTTTTGTTATTGTTTCATCCATTATATTTTGGTTTGTTCTTGTGTATATATACCTACCCCATATAAGGCTTTTTAAAGAGTTCAAATTTATCCCTGTAAAAAAAAATATTTTTTTTTGCTATGTGCTGATGTACATCTATAATGTCTCAAAATTACCCTCTTAGTGCAATGTTTCAGTTGTGGGAGCTTGTTTTGTCATTTTTTGGAGAAGTACTGTTCAACATCTATCTTACAAAATGAGTCATCACTAAAAAACAGCTGTAATAACAGGCTTTGCCAGTGCTGTGTATCATGTTTATCATTAATGCTTCTAGACGTGTCTCGAGCTATGTCAAGGTGCTTTAAGATTGTAGTGAAACTTTATACACTGAAGTTCAGTACACTTCAAAGTACTGCGGCAGAAATAAAATTAGAAGTGTCTGGGATATGGGTTGAGGGAGTAATCTGCCATCTTTCTGGTTATATATGCTAAGTACTAAACAAAGTACAAAACATACTTAAATTTTCTGACACCTGTGAAAAATATTTAGACTTAAATCTCTTTATCCTGAGTTCACTCTGCTGTGTCTTGTTTTAGAACATTTGGTACTTGACATGAGGCTAGATTTAGATTTCTGCGTTATTTCAGTGCAACTACAGCATTATAAAACAAGGTAAAAAGCAGAACGCTACTATTTTTCTATGTGTATGTGCACATGCATGCACATACATGTAATTCTTAGGTGAGGAAGTGTGGGTACTATATTTTAATGTATATTTACATGTAAGTAGGAATAAATGAATTATTCCTTGATACAATATTTACCACTTCACAATATGCTGCCATTTTGCAACTCATTTTTGTTGGGTTTTATAATTTTAAGAAAATATAAAATGTTGGGATTGCTAACTCCAGCTTAATTATCCTTTTCAGGGGTTTACTGCGAGCAGCTTTTTGGTTGAATGATGAGCCATTTTTTCATCCTGCAGGCAGCAAAGTGAAGAAGTAAAAATACCTATTAAAATGAATGTTGCAAGATGACAGTTTAAATTGCTGTATTATCCTTTTAGTTTTCATTTGGAGACTTTGTATGTCATTGTCCATTTTAAATGCAAATTTCTTTGAACACCCTTTCTGATGTGAATTTGGAAAAGGTTATCATCAGCATACTTCATTCTGTAATGCTGAACATCATGTTGCAGCCAGTAAGCATTAGATCTAGTATTTGTAGTTTGCAAGTGTGTTTGTCTTAAATACAGCATTTCCAACATACTCCTGCTAGTTTTAACATAATTCAGGTTGTCTTGTTTAACATCAAAATAGTGAGAAAAAAAATGTATTCTGACAAAGTATTTATTTGCACTACTTATGAATACTGGAGTTTACTGGGACAGGGTTTTTTCTCACCATGTGAGGTTTACTTGTGTGTGGGTAGGTACATACATTTGTCACGTGTTGACAATCAATTGCCTCAACTGTGTGTATACTGTTTGTAAATATGAACATATTTTTCAAGATTAAGGGGGAAGCCTGCATCTTAATGGTGGTAAAGCTACACTGTAGTAAGGTGACCCCAACTCTAACCCCTTTTTGTCTCCAGATACTATGTGCTTTGTTTTACTTCTTTAATGAAGATTATTAGTGTTCTTGGAAGACTATAGCTCCAGGGAAATTTTCCTCAATATTTAATGTATAACATGTTCAGAGAATTCTATTTTGAAAAAATAATTTTGGAATAGTTAATTCTATGCTATGGCTGTATTTTAGCCTAAGAGTTTAAACTTGTCCTATTTTATCATGAACCAATGGCTATGTCTTTTAAGTGTTCAGCATTTTAACTTCGGTCACAAACCAGAAATTTTTGTTTATCTTGGCTTACAAATTTAAATTAATTTGAAGACTAAGTGAGAACGAAGAATAACTTTTTGAGTAAAATCATAAAAATCAAGCAGCACAGACCTAGGTACTGTACTCATAATCCTGGAGGAGGTGTGGAAAATATAATGGAACATGTTTGAATGAAATATGTGTACTGCACACACAACAAAAAGATGTTTTTGATGTTAGTAAATCTAATAATCTCATCCTTAAATTCTGCAATTTTCTCATTGCCAAAGATATTGATACCTTGGCATGTTTAATATAGCATTAAAACTATTAGCTAGGTCTCATTTGTAATAACCATTTACATCATAGGAATAGTTTGCATCGGAATAATAAACATGCCCCTTTTATTTATTTAAATTTCTGGTTTAAGGTAATTGCAGGACTAAAGTTGCAAAATATCACTCCTTTCCAAGCATCGTAAGCAAAGAAGCCAGATCCGCTGTACTTCTATTGCATTCTTCGTTTATTTCAGTGTTCAATATTTTATGTTTTCTTCAGTATTTTAAATGCTGTTTGTTTCTAGCATATGGGCCTTAATCTCTCTTGATTATTTTTTTAGTTTGTTTTCCCACCGGCACTCGGATAAACTTTGTTGTGGAAAGCTTTTCTGTAGGTGATTCAGGGTAACAAATCATGACATGGGTGTTGTGTTAGTGAATACATGTATCAGTCTGTCAAAATTTGCGTGTTGTGACCAGCTGAAGAGCCAAAATACTCACCTGCCTCTTACACAGTGGTGGAAGATGCTGGAGAGCTGTGAGCAAACTGGTTTGTCAGTAGTTCCTGAAAACAAGCAGGAAGTGGATTTTGCAAGACTGATATGTATGAGGATTTCCACATAGTCATTATGAAATTTTATTTAAAATAAAACAAATCTTGGAAGAAGATTTCAAAACTAGCCATTTCAGATAAACTTTTTATTTTCAGCTAGCCATTTCAGATAAACTTGCCTAGTAAGTTTGGCAAATGTCAAGGCCTGTGACATTAAAGGTTCAGAAGCAGGTTGTAGAAGTCTATGGGTACCTTACAGCTTCCAGAAATGGATTTAGTAAAAATCTGTCCCGTGTTATTTGTCTGTATTTGAGATTTAACGAAAAAATTACAATTTTTGCTTCCATTCTTCTGTTTATTTTTCTTCAGGCTACCCCCCTCCCCTGCTGCTTTTTT
>VYXH01001987.1:1702048-1738691 GCA_013397275.1 Burhinus bistriatus | reverse complement strand
TTTTTTTTAAACTGCGTTCATCAGATTTTGCCAAAGGTAGTATCTGAGGGACCAAATGAATTTAAAATGGGTCCATAAATTATCCTGCCTATTATAAAGGATTACTAAGCTATTTCTGTGAGGAGCCGTTGATGGGAACAGATGTATAGTAAAACTTTGTGTCTGTACAGTAAAACCTTGCCCTACATTTTAGCTTGTGCATGATGAGCAAAGTGATGAGATCAAGTTTTATTAACCACTTACTTGGTTGTGTGAGCTCCCAGTGTCTTACAGTCGGTGAGATGTAAGCAATTTAGAGTGGAGTATCTTTGCATTCTGATAGAACTCTTTAAAGCAATTTCAATCTTGATTCTTGAAAAGATGATTAATCACTCATTAAAATGTGGTATACAGTTCACACAGGTTTTAGGTTTTAGAGGGTAAAATGGTCAGGAAAGAGTTCTGTTTAGAGGTATCTCCTAGCAAAGTGACTCTATGGTGCTTTGTCATGGAAACTTCCTTACAAATCAGGAGCAGATCCTGTGTGTTTGAGTCCTCATCCTCCCCAGAACTGATCACAAACCAGAAAAAATTGTATGAATGAAGCAACCTTTTACCTTTTGTTCTAAAATAAGGAGGACTTGGGAGTGACAGAAGGACTGGCTATTGACACCTGTTCTTTCTGTTCAGGCAGTTGTTACTGTTGTGCTAGACTTTCATGGTATTAGTTTATGAAAAATGCAAATAGTAAAAACTTTGTGGCTCCAAGTATACAGTAGATGTGTGGTAACAATCACTCAGGATAAACCAACTTGTCCAAGTATTAATAGATTCCTAGTACTGGGGTGTGTCTGTGTGTTTTTGTGTGCCAGTGTTCAATGGTTACTTTGAAACAAGACTTCTTACTGTTTTCTTGCAGATAGTGAATACTTTTGGGATGGATATTACTAGCTGGTTATTTATGGAAAAATACCAGATGATTAAATAAAATTGAGTCATTTGACATTTTTTCCATATCGAAGATTCCAGGAAAAAGCTAATAAAGATTTTTAATGAATAAATCAGATACTCTTAATAAATTTTAGATTTACTATGGTAGCTTTTATTTGCTAGTTAAAAAAACACCAACAACTAAATTGAGGTACCCCATGCTGCATTTTTTAAATTTGTAATTCCTGTACTTTACAATGAATCTTTTGATCTGTTTTTGTCCTTGTAAGAATACAGGATATGCCGTCAATTTTACTAGCAAAAAGAAACATTCTGCAAGGGTTAAAAGGTTATTTTCTTACTTTTTTCTGTCATAGCAGGTTTGTTTCTCCGAACTAAGGTTTCTGAGGATTTTTACTACTTTAGCATTATGTAATCTTATCTCTGTCACAGAAGGAGCATAAGGAGCAAGTAGCCCACTTCTTGTGGACAAACAGGCTAGGCGAGAGGACGCGGCTTGGTGGTGTGACCCCTCTTCACCAGGACAGCCCCGCCTGCTCTGATGAACCCCAGGTGGTCAGGATTCGGTACTGGTGAGGGACTAAACCAAACGGGTTTTTAATAACCGCGACCTCTGCTTTATGATGTCCTTTAACCTGGGACCAGGGAAAATCTTCATTCTTAGACCTGAAGATGGCACGTATTGAAGATCATGTTACTGGTGCATGTAAGCCATTATCTTAACTGTCTTACTGAGCTGGTTAATGCTGTTGACTGTTGTTGAAATGTGAAATGTAGTTACTATTGACTTTGTAAATACCTGCCAGAGATGAAATATAATTATTTTAAATCATTGTAAATAGAGATGTATAAAACTCGACACAATCTGCAATGCAGNTTACGTGGATGGGGGTGTGTAAGGCAGGGTACATCTCCAGGCTTCCGCAGCTCGGACACCCACAAACACGCGAGCGCATGGGGCGGGAGGCGGGGATCAGCCGCCGGGGGCTGCGTGCGAGTATACTGAGCCTCGGAGGAGCGTTCCCCGTTTCTCTGAAGAAGCGGGGCCGGGGCCGGGCTGTGAGGAGAGCTCTGCCCCGGCAGGAGGGAGGGCGCGGGCGGTTCCCGGCGCGGCGCGCGCGGCGGGCTCGCGANCGCTGCCCCGGCAGGAGGGAGGGAGCGGGCGGTTCCCGCCGCGGCGCTCGCGGCGGCTTCGCGTCGCCACGGCAACCCCGAGCGCGCGCGCCCGTCGCTGACAGCGGAAGTCCCGTCCTCTCGCCGCTTCCCCCCCCCCGGCGGGAGGCGGGGCAGAAAAAAAGGATCTCGGATTGGCCAAGGCACAGGTCAGTCAAGGCGCGGCGGCGGCGTGCAGTGCGCGCTCCGCTGTCCCTCAGGGAGTGGAGTCGCCCGTTGTTTGGCACGTGAACCCGCTTCCGCCTCCTGCTGCCGCCGCAGGGGGCGGCCGGGAGCCCCGCGGCGAGCCGGCGGCGGAGGGGGCAAGAGCCCGAGGCTCGAGTGTCGGGGCCCGGGCCCTCCGGAGGGCGGCGCGGTGAGGCGGGGGACGTTTTCGACGGTTGCTGGCGCGTGCCGCCGTGCGCGCACGTTGCGGCAGCGCCCCCTGGCGGCGGGGCTGGGCGGGGCCCACGTGGCTGAGGCGGGGGTGCTTGTAGGGTGCCCGCCATGAGCCAGCCGGAAGGGAAGGGCGGCGGCGCCTTGCAGGTGAAGTTCGTGCCCGACGAGGAGGTCCTGAAGCACATTGCTGACGACGCAGGTACAGCCGGCCCGGCCCGGCCCAGCGCCGCCCGCTGCTCCCAGGGCGCTGGGAGAGGGGTCGGAGCAGCCGCGGCGTCCCCGGGGAAGGCAGCCCTTCTCCAACACCCGGGGCGGCTGAGCGCCTTGGCCGGGCTGCAGGCAGGACGACGCCTTCAGCGCCATTCTCCGCTGACTGCCTCTCTTCCGCAGTTTATTCCCGTCCCCGGCCCGGCACGTGGAAAGGGGGCTAGCTGCGGCACCGTGGCAAGTGTCCGCAGCGGAAGGTGGTGTGGATACTGGCTCTCGGTACTCGCTTCCTGAACAGCAATGTGTGTGTAACGGCCTGGGGGAGGGCGCACAAATAGCCTGGCTAACTTCCCAACCCCTGACGCGGTTAAACACCCACAGAATCAAATTGGAGCAAGGTTCGAGGTGGTTGCCACAGGAGTCTTTTGCTGCAGTTTTAACTACTTTTAAGGTTTGGAACCTCTGTGGAGATGCCTAAAACTTGCCTGTACGAGGCACAGAGCACCCTGAGCTGACTTCACTGTTGGTCCTGCTTTGAGCAGAAGGTCAGACAGATGCTGTCCAGAGGTCTCAGCCTAAATTCTCCTATGAGTATACTGACAGCCTGTAGGCCAGGTCTTTTCCACTTGCTCCCCTTTGCTAAGGGAGATAGGGGATGCCAACTACCATCCTCTTTGCATGCAATTTGATACTTCTATATGTAAGTCACTGTCATTTCTCCCAAACTGTGGAAGCTGAAATGGGGATCTTCACCTCATGGACTGCAGAAGCCAGCTTTTGTGCTAAAGGAGGGAGTAACGGCTGTAGGGTCATCTGACCACCAGGGCATAGACCAGCTATTCTTTTAGCAGGACATCTTTTTAGCGTTGTAGTTGTTCAGTGATTTGCACAACAGGAACTTGGTCTTTAAATGGGGTAGCTGCTTACTACTACAATAGAAATAATGAAATAGCAGGAAGGTAAAGCTTTTATTGCAATCCTAGGTATTAAAGTACAGAAGGACAAAACTCAGCTGACAGTCAGTGTGAAGACGTTTGTGAAGAAACTTGAGAATATTTCAGATGACGAAGCTCAGGAGATCCTGGAAGAGAAGAATTATGTTGCTGCTCTTGGAATATGTGCCCAAGGTATTAAGAGGGGGAGACCTAACACAGCTGTGACTTTAGGAGATTCTTGCAGTGTCAAGGTTGTACAGTGTTGATAAAATTGTTTTTGAGGGCTGACCAGTTCTGGCTGTGCTTGTGGTAACAGAGGAGAGGATAATGATTCTAGGATTGTCTTATGGTGTTTATTTCGTCACACCTGCAATATAAAGAGTCCGCTGAGCCAAATAGTAAAATGCTGCATTCCATCTTCCTTGGGTTGGGACTATACCAGTGTTTCTTAAATAGCTACAAGTAACATTTCTTTTCACAGATTCAATGGGAAATGGCTCAGGTGTAAGTGGTGGTGAAGTTTATTCATTCCAGACTCCCAAACGCTCCAGCAAAATGGCAGAGCTGGGTATGTTTTCCACTTTCTTCTTTCATTCTTGTTCTGGCTATGGTCTTTCTTTGAGTACTCTGTTAACTTGATTTGTCACTTCAAAATACTTGTTTGCAGTATTTCAATAACTTTTATCTGGCTCTGAATCTCTGAGTCTTTCTCAGAAACAAAAGCACAGAGCTAGGACAAAGCAAAGGCATGGTGGGGATAAGAAATACAGATAATAAATAAATGCATAAGAAAAGCACAAGTTTCTTAATGCTGGGAGAAAGCCTCTGTGTAAGTGCCAAAGGATGGCAGGGCTTTTATTTGTGTAACTTAGAAGGATATGAGAGTAAGTCATTATGTAGCAAAGAGTCAAAAAAAGGCAGTGTTAGCTTTGTGTGTCAGGGGATTTCTCCTACTCAAAAGTGTCTAAGCATGCTTCCTAGGCTAACTGTGGACTTAAGAGAAGCAAGTTGAAAGTGGCAGTTCTGGAGAGGGTGGGCTGTTCTGGTTCAAATAAGATGCTTGAGCCCTGCTGCCACTATGTTTCTTCTCACTTGAAGAGCCTTTGTGTGCCCAGCACCATTTGAACTTCATTGGTGTTTAGCTGTCGCAGCTACTGGTACATCCTGCTAAGGCTGATCTGAGGGAGAGGGGTCATTATTCTGTATCACTATACAGAAACTGTGGTTTCCATACCTCTTCACTTCTTCTCTGGGTTTCTGCTGTGTCTTGGGAATTTGTGTGTTTCTTACACCTCTTTCTGCAGCAGGGTAGGTTTCACTGGTGCTCCCTCCTGGAGCCATGACTCAGTTTGAAAAATGAGGCAAGTCATACAATGGAAGGCTGGTTTTCTTGAGGGACTGTTAGCAGGATATAGGCGCCTTCCATATTCAGATCAGTGATTCAACTTCAGCTTGTGCTGGTATGTAGTAGAAAGAGGTAAATAGGATACAAGAACCCACCTCCTGGGGAACTGATGTGTTCGCTATAGCTGCTGCTCTACTATGTCCAGTTGCGGTTTTAAAGGACTGGGCATGACCAAACATTGCTTTGATTCCAAGACATGTGGTCTCCAAGGGAGAAAAGCATGCTTTGCCATTACCTGAGCTATACTGGTAAAATTACTTATCTGAGGAGTTCAGTCTTTGAAAATCTTTGTTAAGGATTACATTCACCATTAGGGTTAGAAAAAAAATGGAAGTATCTTGTGCACTTCCTGAAATAGCTAGGAAGTTAAGACTTAGAGAGTGTTTCAGGTGTATGGCTCCATGGCTGACTAACCAGAGCTGGCAGTTTTGTACTTGACATGTGAAACTTCTTCCCTTCTGCCTATTTCCTACAGCCTCTGAATTAGCCCAGACACCAGAACAGAGTGTTGCACCTGATCACTCCGAGTGCCCTCAGAAGACAGCCAAAACCCCTCAAAGCAGCAGTAAGTCCTGTGATGCTTTGGGGAACTGAAGCTGAGTGAATGGGGTTTATGTTTCTATTTGGGTGGTGAAGTGCATGCTTGAGTGACAGTTTCTGTCATGCTTGAGTATTCTAGTCAGCTTAACATTGTAGACTGAACTGCTTGGTGTGTATGCCCTCTGGTTCACCTGAGTGTCAGATCTTTTATTCTGCCCTGCTGGTGTAGAGAAAACAGGAACTTCTCTCTCATGTGTTGCTGTGACACTTAATGATTTCCTCTGTGTTCAAGAGAAATGCTTGCACTTGAGAGAGTTATGAGCTGGGCTGATTTGCTGAACACCAAATGGGTAGGATTGTGCTGGTGTTCATGTGTAAATTCACACTTTCTTATATAATATTCAAGCACCCAGTGTTGTAGGGAGAAATACAGGTGGGAGAAGTCAGTGCAGGTCAGCACTGGCAAGAGCACGTTACTTTGTGCTCAGAAATGGAGTCTGATGTGCTCAGGGAGAGGACATTAGCTCATTTTTCAGCCTTTTCCCACCTGCTGATGGCCTCTCAAAGCTATCACCAGAATTAAAAGCTACCTTCTGTGCTAATAACATTGACTGTCTTTGTTCTCTCCATGCCTACCTGTGAAGAGCTAGAGGCTTCCCTCATAGGATTAACCACCCAGAGAGCTGATATTTTGGTGCAGTGTACCTTTGAATAGTGAATGCTTGTTTTTCTAACAGACCATCTTGTACTGCTGTTGAAAATATGCAGTACTCTGAAAAATGCTGTTTCTTGCTTTGCAGAACGTTCAAGTTCAAACAAAGTGCAGCAGAAGGTGAGTGATGACTCTACCTTGCTTGGGGATTTTTGGTTGGATTTTTGTAGGTTTTTTTTTTTTTTCCACTTGTGAAACTCAAACTGGCCAATTACTACAGTTCTAGAAAGAAAGGACCTTGAGAAGCCTCATCCACAGTACAAATGTCTCTCCTAATCCAACCAGGCAGGAGTAAGTCAAGTGAGAACCAAAGCTACCGCTAATCAGGACTATGGGATTTAGAGTCAGTGGGCAAATAGTGGGTTTGACAGCTTAAGTAGCATGGGTGGAGACTATTCCCTTAATATGCAGTTAAACTCATAGCTTTCCAATTTCTCATCAAAGGAAGAAATAGCCTTAATTGTAAGGAGTGCTGTTAGAACAGGAATTCAAGAACTGTGGTGCTGTTCAGTTTCATACTGTAGCATTGGTTTATAAAAAATAAATTGTCATAATGGGGGGGATGTAAGTTGATGTTGTCTTGTGCGATGCTACAGAGAGATACAGTCCAGAAATGCCAGCTAGGTTGGTTATAGAGAGAGTGCTGTGGAACAATTGCCTTTCTAAAATGGTATAGCATCATACTAGAAATGTGTGCACAGCTTCTCCAGTATAAGGTTCCAGGATGAGGTATGCCTGTAACAGATGCTATTTTGGGATGCCATGTTCACTCCTTGATGATCTCACACATACTTTGACAGGATTAACAACAGTGTTTCCTAAATATTGCAGAGTTGATCTGGTGTCCAAGTCAGACGTGTGTTTTACACATGTGTAAGGAAGACGTGCCACTACAACTTGATGAGACCAGGCAGCTTGGGTTCCCTTTGCTGTACTTCTGGGCTTAGTATTCTGAGTGGTCTTCCGTCATTCTGGTAGTTGTTTTCATAGTGGACTTCCAAATTACTCGGAGTAGACAGTGCGAAGTGGACGGTGACTGATCTGGGGAGCCACAGTGTTCCAGTTTGTCATTGCTTCAGTTTGACTCTTCCTAAGGGGCCAAGATTGGCATCTTGGTTGGAGACTTCACAGTTCTCTACCCTCCATCTCGGGATATGAGTTGAAAGAATTAAGCCCCTTTTGGAACCTGATCCTGCCCCCCTCTAGTTTTGAATGGCAAAACAAGAACTCTCCATACTTACTGTCTCTGCTTTCCCAGTTTCCCGTGGGCTGAAATAGCTTGGAAATGTAACCTTTGCTTGGCAGAGGTCCGTTTTGAGGACTTACATGTTTCTTCTAATGCCTGTTTTTTCTTTGCTGTTACAGAGTAAAAATAAAGAATTTGTGTCTACCACACCTTACAGACTCAGAAAGAGGCTCGCAGGTAAAGATCAACCTTTGCAGTCAGCTCCCACAGTCAGTGAGGTACTGTGTTCAGAGGAGTGTTTCTCCTGGTGGGCTTCTGCCTGTAGTAGCAGTCAGACTGAAGCAACCTGTTTCATCCTGCAGAAAGTGTAGAAATGTCCGTAAGGAAGTCTGTGTAGACCTTTTCCCTACAACAGATTGCTACTTAGGTAAGGGGTGGAAGGATTAGAAGCACCAAGTTGCTAAACTTCAGTAACATGATCACAAAAGACAAAACTCTCAGTAATCTAACCTATGCTGACACTTAAGTCTGGCACAATTGCTTCAGCCAAGTCATAAAACTTTTTCTGATGATGGCTGGGACATTCATGGTAAAGTACTTCCAATAACTGGTTTGCTCTATGTGCTCAGAATGAATGCAGAGGAGAGTTTAGTGTGTGGCGTTTCATGTTCTATTTCTTCTTTTGTGTTGAGAGACCAAGACTGAGCCAGATTCTGTCTGTGCTCTTCAATCAGCATTGCTAACAGAGGTCTTTTACAAAACCTTTTTTGCAGAGGGTGACCCAGAAGATACTCAGCTTGCATGACTGGCATTTGGAAAAACTGACATAGAGATGCTAAGAGAAATAGAGAATTCCATTGTCCATTTTTAGTCACTTTTTGTGGTAGGATTATATTTCTTAATTGGTATCAAGGAGCAAGCTTTACTAAACAATAAATAGTGATCCTAGAACTGGGAAAGAAATGGCTATGTGTGTTTGCAGTCCTCTTAAGCACTGATTTTACTTTTCTGTTAAATATATTTAGGCATCATATGCTTGAAAAACATCTAGAGAATGTATGTGAGAGCAAGATGATGCAAAATGTGTTCTGTGTAAGAAGTCGTTGCTAGCTTTTAACCTTAAATTTATGTTCTAGCTCCAGATCCCTATTTAGAGAGTGAGAGTGAATATTCTGCTTCCTGCTCAGAGGAGGAGGATGAGGAAGACCAGAAAGAAGTCAGCACTGTTTTATCAGGTCGAAAGACCCCAGCAAAAACTAAGGCTGTATCTACACCTCCTCCCAGAAACACCCTAGCCAAAAATAATAAAGAGAACAAGATGGTGAGTATGCAGAAAATATACCCCTGAGCTAGAAAGTGTGAAGGGATGTTTAGTGACAATAAGCTGTCAGTGACCGCACCTAACTATGGGGAAGAAGGACTAGACTCATTTCAAATCAAACCACTTGGGTTGGCTTTTGCTGTACTTCTGAGCAATCCCTGTCAGACAGGCATCAGGTGAGCCTATGGGCTAATCCAGTCTGTATCCTCAGCAGGTCCCTTGTACTGAGAAGGGACAAAGAAATTGACTCCTATAGCACCAAAAGAAGCACACATTACTTTCTGGCTTGGTGTTCAGCTTCCTTGGCTGATTTCCTTCCAGCACCAGGGATCCCCACACCCCCTTAGAATTATGGCTATGTTCTGCTCTCTCAGAATCTCTTTTCTGTCTCTGTCTTCAGGAAAGAACCATCTGACTAGGCTAGCTTTGGCTGAATGCTACTGTAGAAGCCATTTTTGCAAATATCTTCTGGCTTTCTATTCATCCTTGCTCTATGTCTCATATTGGCCATCTTCAGACATGTTTGTGGGTGCAAAGGCAGAGGGGTAACTCGATAGCAGGAGGACTGTGGCTGATCTTGCTGTCCCTTTTTAGAGCAACCTGGTGGAGGAATACTTTGAAGCTCACAGTAGTTCCAAAGTGCTCACTTCGGACCGAACGCTGCAGAAGTTGCGGAAAAGAAGATTGAGTCAGGTACACTTCATAGTGAAGCAAACAACTCTCAGAGCTTTTGATTTCTTTGATGAAGATTTCCCTCATCAAAAGTTCCTGATCTTGCTATTTTCACTTTATTTCTGCTGATTACATTCTTGGTCGTAACGCTGATTTAGGTAGCATTTTAAGCATTACGTCTCCTACTGCTGCTCTGAGCAGGGACAGCGCCTGGTTGTTTGAACCTGAGACAGTAGGGAAAATGCAGGGAGAGGGCACTATCAGGTGAGCAGGTAGCTGAAAACTGCAGTTACCAGAACAGGTTTGCTTTTGGGGGAGGTGAAGAGAGAGAAGCAGAGTTGTAGAGACCTGCCTTAAAAATTATCAACGAAACAGCATTTTTGTCAATGAAATACTTAGGGGAATTATGAACTCTCTTGACTATTTACATGTAGAGGAAATGGAGAGAGCCCTTTTCATCTGAGCATTAGTGGGTCAAGCCACATGCAGGACTGGGACAGCTCTAAATGTTGTCACCTAGTTTGTGAAATGCACTTTGTCCTTTTCCAGTTCCTAGGAGACAGGAACTGTCTAATTGTGGTGACTGAATTACTGTATTTTTTTCCATATGCCGCTTACACAAGACAGTTCAAAGCAAGCAGTTGCATCCTACAGAGACAGGTACACAAGGACAGGTGCCAGGGAAATGTATAAAACACTTGGAAGCTCTCACGTCTGTGACTGCTTTTTGCACCCATCTGTGCTGGTGCGATGGCATATATGCAGATTGCCTGATGCCTGCTGTTGTCTGGAATTGCTTCCCAGAGAAACATCTGGATTCTTAACAAGTTCTTTCATAGCAGCTCTGGAAGGAATTCAAGGCTTTCAGTATTAAATCTACTGCTGGCTCCAAAAAAACTGAAGGCTTAGCAGTTCTGTCTCTCAATGCTTTATGCTTGTCTGATACATTGCAGCTGTCTTTGTGTTCTTTCCAGAGTAAACTGTCTTCTACTGCAAGGGAGTGGAAAGTAAAGCTGTTAAAATTGAAGAGAAAGGAAGGACAGTGTAGATTTGATGCCATTTGTCATGCTACTGTGCTGTTTAAACATCAACACAGCATATCTTTAAAACAATTAATCCTTTGATTCTTGATGCTTTTGAAATAATACTTTTTCTACATTTAGCTGTCAGCTGCAAATGATTTCCTTTCTACTGTATTTCTTTTTTAAGATGATGTTTGCAAGCGTTCTCTTGTAGTGACACCTGAACCATGGCGAAGCATGTCGATTGGAGCCCTTGCTCCTGTGAGAAGGGCTGTGATGTTGGTATCTTTCTGGTACAGTGCTTGGTGCTGTGTAAGCTCTGACTGTGTCCATTATTTCAGTAGTGGTTTTCCCATACTTATCAGGAAGAGATAAAACACAGTGCAATATCAGTTCCAGTCCTAGTCTGGCTGCCATTTCCTGTAATAAGGTTACTTAATCTCTGTTTTGTTTCTCTAGTAGCAAAACTGTGCTTAGAGGGGTCTTCGTGGAAAAAAAACAAACATGAATTGAGTGCACTGTCAGTGAAAACTATTCTGCTCCCTGGCTAGAAAGCATACTAGAGAGGTATTTGTAAGGACTCCAGATCTATGTCTTGTTTTTTCTCAGCTTTGAATGACTGTCGTCTTACCTCTCTCAACACAGCAAACACTGCATGACCTTTTGAAAAAGGCTCCGCTTGCCTATGCTGCTGAAATTAAAGAGCTAAACCAGCAACATGAATCCCTGTTTTCCAAGTGGATGCTGCAATTACAGTAAGTATCCATTGAGAAGCATTGAAGACGCCTAGTAAACAGGCACTGCCAATAAACTTACTCTCACGTCAACAACATCCTGTGGATGAGTTAAGGACTGACTTTTTTTTCTTTGATTGATTGCTTAAATTTAAAATTAGGTGACATTAATTTAGTACAATGTTTCCTGTAGACCAAATCATATCGGACTAACTCCTTGAACTGAATGCCTGAAGTGAAATAAAGTTGCATTCTGCCTGGCTAGTTTGTCTGTGCTTCTGTAAACCAAGGTAGAGGGCATTCAAAAACAGGGAACATGAATTATGAGAAAAGTGTCTTTTGTGAACAATCAGTTTGCTTACAGCAGCACAGTTGTTAGTGAGTAGCCCACTACCAGTTTCTTCAGTATGTGGCTATCCCCAGTGGTGTAGCAGTTACCTTTGAATGCCTATGGTACCTAATGATCTATGCATGAAGAAACCTTAATGCTATTGGAAACGTTAGCAGTAAAAATTTTATCTGGGTTTATGTGTATCTTTATGGGAAGGAGAAAAGAGTAAGCATCCAGGAAAGCAAATGGGGAACTCCAGAGAGCTGTGAGATTCTGAAACACCTTAGAGAAGGCAGGTCACCAGCTCTGAGGTTAAGTGCTGAGGCAGGAGCAGATGTTTGTGAGAAGGAAGCTCCTTGGAAGCTTTGCAAGGGAGTGGAGTATGAAGAAATTTGTTGTCCATAGGGAGTGACAGAGCATATGAAAAAGACATCAGCTTTGAAGGCTGAAGAGTTGCAAGGGAAGTTCTCAGTGATCTAGGCAAATGGTTAGAGATATATGTGGCACTGTAGAAGGAACAAATCCGTAGGTGATACTGAAGTCAATGACAGTTGTTGAACACCTTACCTTTCCCCAGTGCTATCTGAATGACCTGATACTCTGCTTTCTGGTGAAGATGATGCTTTTCTTGCTTCTCAAAAATAAACAAAGCTTTGTGATTCCCTACCATGTTCTCTTTATGCTTTCCTGACTCTTTCTCTGTGGAACAATTAGGATAAGCAAGAGATAGGAGAATAGTTTAATTTTGCTTTGAAATTATGCTTGCGGATCAGACTATAAAACCACTATGAAGGCTTGTTTTGATTTGGTGTATTTGCTCACTTTTCTGCAGCTTGGGTTTCAATATTGTGCTTTATGGACTGGGCTCAAAGCGTGACTTGTTAGAGAAGTTTCGTACCTCTGTGCTCCAGGATTCTGTTCACCTTGTGGTTAATGGATACTTCCCCAGCATCACTGTGAGATCTGTAAGTGTGGGAAAAGCTTATGGGTTTATCTAATCATCCTGTGTTACAGATACCTCAAGTCTTTCAATGTAAAATGTTAAGGAAACCTGCTGCATCCTATAGCAGCAGACTCTTGAATGAAGAGCAGTTCCTGTCTCTCTCTTAAGAGTTTAAATTAGCCCATGTGTTTTCCAAGGAATTGCAGTAATTCCCATCATTAATAGATACTCCTCAGTCTAAAGCCTTATTTTTATGTCAGTGTTTTGAAAAGGGATAGAAATTTTTGGTTTATGTTGACTGTTTTGGGGATTTGATGGTAAAAAATCAGATTACCTCCCTCGTGACAGTTAAGGGCTCAGTTTCAGACTTTCTGCACTAGGTCCTTCAGTGCCAGAGCCCTTCAGAAGGGACTGCTGTTTTCTTTTTCAGATTCTCAACTCCATCACAGAGGAGGTACTGGAGCATATAGGGACCTTCCGCAGCCCCCTTGACCAACTTGAATTCATCATTAAAAGGTTTAAAGAAGGTAAAATGACTTAACTTCATACGTAAAAACGCTAGAGTCCACATACTGTTAGGAGAACCTGGACATTTTCTTTCCTCCTAGTTTTCACATGTGCAGTTACAATTTCTTAGTTTATTTTAGCTAGTATACTTTCTTGCTTGTAATTTGTGCCACATATATGAAAATATATATGCACCAGGAATATACGTGTACGTGTTCCCAAGCTGTTACCTCAGTCAGTGTTTCACACACTAAGTTCTCTAGAAAAGGGAGGAGGAAGGCACGAGTGTTCTAACAAGATAGAGGCTCCTCAGCCCTTTGGCAAACTGCAATGCTCGTCTCTTTTGCATTTAGCACAGTGCCTTTGTGCTTTATTTCCACGGTGTTTCTGTAGCAACGTGTTTCCTGGTGGACGACAGGATAGGTAAACTCCAGCTACCTGAGGAAAGATGGTTCTTAGTGGCTGCTTGAGGACCTAATATAAACCTCACTGAAATCAACAGAACAAAGAACTTGCAAACAATTTAGAATGACAGTTGCTGACAGATATCGAGTCCTTTGAGCTCCTCTGGAAAATCATGGCCTGAGGGTCTTTCCATAAATTTCAGTATAGGCTGGATTAAGGCTTAAATGTACATGGTTTAGTGGAATGGTCATTTAAATTTAATACATGCAAATACTGACATTAAGATGAAATAAAGGACAGCAGTGTCAAACAAGCAGGTTAGAATTGGGTTCAAAAGCAAAATTAAACAGGAATTGCCACACTGCTTGCTGAATTCTTTTTGAATGTCAGTTTTACTGCTAGTGTGTACATACTCAAATTGCCATGGAATCTTGATTGTTCATGGCACTGGTGATTTAAGTGCTTACATTCTGTTTTTCATCATCACCTTATGAGTATTTCTGGTGGGACTAAGTGGAAAAGACTGATTAAAAGCGTACCCACCTGAATCTACATAAGTCAGTCTTGTGTAGTACAGTATAGCTGATCTGACTGGGAGTCTGAGGAACCTTTGGTTTCCATTGGCAGCCAACTATGCATTAATTTGGACAAAATCTGGCTACTGTTACAGAATTGTTTCTGGACTCAGGAAATAGCTGTTCCCATGGATAAGTACAGCTGCAACAAGCTAACTGGAAATTTTAACATCTACCATTTGCATTATCCAAGCTAAGTCTTTGCAACTTCCTTGAGGACTCAGTGGGAGAGATTTCCAATGAAGTTAGTATGCTTTGGATCCAACCCTGAATAGAAAATGCATTTTCATTGTGTGAGGAGGAGCTTAAGGATCCTAGTCATATAACTCAAAAGCAGCTGAACAAACTGTGCTTAGACTTCCATCCTAAAATACATTTGAATGACCTTGAATCGCAGGACTAGAAGTCATAGCTAAAAGGCCAATTCCTGGTAAAGCCATGAGCAAGTGGAAAGTGAATTATAAAAGAAAAGCTTAAGCTGCAAAAAGAACAGTAGCTGTGATGAGAGCTGCGATACAGTGAATTGAGAAAAAGCCTTTTAGCTGCTCAGAAACACCAAGTGTGGGATAGAAATCAAAGTAAGCTCTACAAGGAAAGTGATTTGATACTGGAGTGATGAACATGGAGCCTGATGGAATACTTGTCCTAGGCTGCACTGGGAATGGGAAACTGCTTTGTGTGCAGTTTCTTTGATTGGTTCTCTGCTGTTTTTTCTGACCTTGCAGATTCATCTTTAGAGCTCTACGTCGTCATTCATAACCTGGACAGCCAGATGTTGAGAGGAGAAAGAAGTCAGCAGATCCTTGCACAGTTATCCTCTCTGCCTAGCATTCACCTCATTGCCTCTATCGATCACATCAATGCTCCTCTCAGTGAGTCCCCTTGGGTTGGACGTAGCAGAGAGAAGAATCTGCATTCTACTGTGGGGCTGCTGAGCATGTTTCATGAGCTCATGTATTACTGTTGATGTGCAAAATAGACCTGGTGATGTACGTATGGCGGTACCGGCTAGAAGCCCTGATTGGGACTGTGGCAGTGTTGAACGAAAACAGTATAAAGATACTGAGAACTATTAGTCACTGAATCATAATATACAAATAGACTCCAACCTTCTGGCACCCTTTGATTCAGGGACTTACTGAAATGGAAATTGCATGTTATGTCTGTCATTGCATCTAAACAATTTTGTTTATCAGCCAGAAATTCTTTGCACACTGCTGACTCTGGAAGGATTTACAGTATATCCATGAAGCTGGTATGAAAAAGGGATGTGTGCAAATGTTTTGTTGCAGAGAATTTGCCTTGCTTGAACTGCATGTATCTGGGTGTATGTACTGTGAATTTCACAAGCGTGCGTTGTTTCCTCAAATCCTACAGTAGAACTAAGTACATTTTAATATTGCTTATTTAACACCTTAGAAAAGCTAAATCTCCCAATTCTGTCTGCTCTTCCTTTTCTCTCTGTCTAGTGTGGGATCAAGCAAAGCTAAGCCTCTACAACTGGCTTTGGTATGAAACAACCACATTTAGTCCTTATGTGGAAGAAACGTCTTATGAGAACTCGCTTTTAGTACAGCAATCTGGATCTTTGGCTTTGAGCTCCCTAACACATGTCCTGCACAGTCTCACTCTCAATGCCAGGTAAGACACTGTTATATACTTCATAGTAGCACTTTCTGAGGATCCAGTCCTTACTGGGTTACTCTGGTCTAAACCTAGTGGGAGGCAATCCCTGTTTTCTGACAACAATGTTCAAGAAGATGGTAGGACCTGGGTTCCAAGTCATTGGTTACTTTAAATGAACAGCATTTAGATAGCAAGCCTTGTCCAGTGATGAGATTCATGCACAAAGTCCTGGTCATGAGGGAAAAGTCAGTTAATATTTCCTAATGGTGGCATTTTGAAGGTTTTGGGTTTGGTGGTTTGGGTTTTTTTCCCTGTTGATTTTCCTCTCTCTTCCTTTCACTTAGGGGGATATTCAGACTGCTTGCACAGTACCAGCTGGAGAACAAAGACAACCCATCTTATCCAGGTATGTACTCTCCTTTTCTCATCTGTTTAGGGTGTTGCCATTGCCAGCTCAGGCACAGTGGCACTGGCTTTTGGTATGCAGGTTGCATGACCAGCAACAGAAGTGCTGTAACTGTTGGCTCAGTGAGACTCAGTGGCATAGACTGTCTTTCTAGAGGTACTGTGTCTGACTCTGACAGGAAATCAATAGGTTCTGAAGGACCTCCTCTTACTGTTGTCTGCTTTGATGTTTAGACATGACTGAGACCATTCATATGGGACTGTGGAGTTAAAAGATTAAAATAAAGGAAGAATACGAATTTGCATAACTAGTACTTAAAGGACTAGGGAAAGACAGGAGATTCTGTTCCCATGCTGCTCCTATCTAAGTGACTTCTGATGTGTCCCTGCTTTCTAGGATATACGTGGAATATTCTGTCACTGTTTCTAACAGGTGCTGCAGGGGATATGAATAACATGTTAAAGAAAGTTGGAAGATAGAGCAGTTGGAAATTAAGAGAGATTAACCATGTTGGGAAATGCATTTAAAGTGCTCTTAAAGTTCTGTTAGGCAAACAGAGTGACTGGAACATTAATTCAGCTGTTTTCCATTAATTACTGAAATATTAGCCTGGCTGTATACTTGGAAGAAGAGATCATGTTACTGTAGCCACTGTGGTCTAAGCCAAAGCAAGGTGGAGATAATGTGTCTTGTTAGACCTGGAAAAATCTGACAATCTTACTACTTGAATTTCTTGCTCTTGTCTTTTTCAATCTCCAGGGCTGTCTTTCCAAGACTTCTACCAGCAGTGTCGGGAGGCTTTCCTTGTGAACAGTGACCTGACACTCAGGGCACAGCTGACAGAATTTAGGGACCACAAGCTCATCCGGACCAAGCGGGTGAGTTGGGGGAAGAAGATGGTTCTGGGTATTCAGCCGCTTTAAACAAAAAAGATGCTTACTTGCTACTAAGTATCACTATGACACCACTCTGCAGCTCACAGTGGGCTCTGTTGTTTGAAGCACCGAGGAACTAGCAAAGGGCTGAAATTCTGTAATTACAGCTCTTCTCACGCCTCAAATTTTTCAACACCCTTTACATGGATAGGGGGCTGTAAAAATGCAGTGTGCTTTGGTTACTCAGCAACCTACAGCCCTCTTCTGAAGACCTTGAGAAGTAAGGAATTCTGGAGCCTGCCAGTCTGCTTCTAATAAATACCTGTATTTGGTTGACGGAAGAATGCAGACCGGTCCTAACATTGAGGCAGTATAGCAGTACTAGATATGGGAACACAGTGTTGCGGAGCTGTGTAGTGTCAGACTAGCATAGCTCACCAGTTTCTCATATACTGACTTTTCTCAGTATTTGTGCATTTCTAGTGTTGCTCTAGTGAAATACTCCTATTTTTTAGCAATGTAGTCCTTCTGAATGCTGGCCAGCTCTCACCCAGGCTGTAAATAAATACTAGCATTGCAGCGCTGTCTAGTGGCTTGCATTGCACTGTGCACTGGGGTTAACAGAATGTTTATGTATGTCTGTTCTCAGGGAGCTGACGGTGTGGAATACTTATTAATTCCTGTAGATGACAGTACCTTGACCGACTTCTTAGAGAAAGAGGATGAAGATGTATAACGTCTCTCTGTTCTCAACGCATCTACGGTAACTGCTCTCAAGGGCTGCTGGAGAGGGGCCTATACTCAGCTCGCCCGCCCTCCAACCCCAAGGCTGCTGGACTACTTACTGAAATGTAATAATTGTAATGAACGGTGCTCGTTGCTCAACTACTTCAGGTAGTTTGGAATGATGACTTCCATAAGCAAGGCATCACTTGCTGTGTAGTTAAATTTGTCTGCTTTGTCTCTTAGCTCAGATGATGCCTTCTTCATATCTATGCAGCCAACCTTACAGCCAGAAAAGCAAACTCGGTAAGATTGTGCCTTTCTGCTCTCTACCTCACATGAGGTTTTGATTGGAGCAGTTTACTTGGGAAGTGCAAATCACTAGACGGTCAGAGCTTTAGTTTGTACCAATGGTCAACTTTTCTCAACTGAGTTATTTCCAGTACTCCTTTACCAGTTAGACAAGACTAGCTTCCAGTGTATGAAGAAGCCAAGATTTATAATGCTGAGACCTCCTTGACTGCATGAGGAAAGGAGAATACTAGTGTGTTTGGGACACTGTGGGTAGTTTATTAAATTCTGGCAATAGAACTGAAGGACTTGCCCCAAACCCAAATCCTTTTATAAGAAGATTTAGATAATCAAAATTGCGATGGACTCAAGTCATTGCCTGTTGGTATGCCAGCTTCTTTCATCTACTTTCCAAGTTGCAGTGCAGGGATATGAAGAGGCTGTGAAGAGGCTGTTTATTTTTTAAAAGCTTGATTGTATATCTGTATTTTTTACATCAGACATCAGGAGTGTCCACTGATCCTGGAGGAGGCCTTAAATGCCACTTATAAGCTCTCCCTTTTTTTAAGCCCTTAGTGGTTGGGAGACTGCTGAAGTTTGACAGCTTTTCTTCACTTTTTTCTCAGGTATGTGGGAGTAAGCCTTATAGTTCCATCAGCTGTAGTCTGCTAGTCAGACTTCAGGCACTCTGTATGTCTAGTATTTGGTAGCTATGTTACAGCTCAATGTTGTAATAGTTAAAATCAGTCAAATAAAGTACTTTATTAATTTTCATTAGCTTGTCTTGTCTTCCACAATCTTTTTATGTTACAGGAAGATACAGATCCTCCTGGCAACTGTGTGAAAGCCTCATTTTCATTATTATGTCAAATATCTGTGCAAATCCTCGTGCAGTGTGCAAAAAATTTCAAACTCATTAGTAAAAATATTTTATATTGTTTCTTATAAGGTATCACAAGAAAAAATAATTTGCCCGCCTTTGAATCCCAGTATATAGCTTTTGAAGAGAACGAAAACATCACATGGAATAATACTGTTACCTGGTCTAGCCCTCACTGACAGAAGCAACAGACATAGGTCTACAGCCTGACTTTTGTTTGTATTGAAAACACAGGATATCTGCTTATCCCACTGACAATTATAGGACCTAATTAGCTTTGCTGGAGAGTCTGATTGGGAGAACCAGTACATGCCAGCAGTACTCTGCAGCTTCCTCCCCCAGAACATTTTCCAACTAACATTCTGTTTTGGTGGCACTTGCATCTGCATTTTACAGGCTGCAATTCCAAAACTTTGCAAAATGCATCAGATCCTGCCTATCACTACTTAGGCCACCATTAGAACCACTAAAACTGGGCTCAAGGCATTCTCTTAGCAAGTTCTGCAAGTTGGGTGTAGAGTTCAAGAACAAGAACTCTGCCACTTGAAGAGATGTGTTGTTGGAGAAACTTAAAAAGTATTGTAGCTAAACAGCAACCACATCCTATTTTGCAGTCCTTTGCTCTCTCCACAGTTCCTGTGCAATTCAAGATTTAATTTATATTCTGAGTACATATGGAAGACACCAACTAATGTGTTTACAGATAGTGATACCATGGTGTGTCTTCAGTGCAATTATATCTTGCTATAATCATCCTGAGTTTAGAGTTACCCACCAACAGTTTTGGTAGACTACCAGATGTCCATACAGGCCAAGGGGAGGGACCTGCTAAGAGAACGTTACTTTTGAGTCAGTTCTTGGCTGCTGCTGATTCCATGATGCAAGCTAAGGAAAATTTGTGTGAATTAATACCTGTGGGTTTTGTGTTAAAAGTATTTTATCCTGATTTCATGCTGTTTCTGGACAACTACCCCATCTATGCATTAATTTTCTCTCTCTTGAACTCTGTGTATGTACTAAGGTAGTAGCATTTTAATGTCTTCTGTAACAATAGAGAACTGTTGGATTTGGAGGGATCACCTCTACAGTCATTTCCTTTAGTTGGGAAAGAAGACCTTTCTTGCCACTTCCTGTTCCTCAGCTTACTGAGAGGTTTTCATGGTATTGATAAGAATGATTGCCTTTATATAGCCTCAGTAGCTTCAGATAATACTGGAGTCATCTCTTTCCACTTAGATTTGAATAGAACAAGACACATGCAATTATGCAGTAAAGACATTGCTTGATGAGCCAGTTTTATTAACTTAAACTTAAAAGGATGGTGCTAAGATGTTTACAAATTTGCAATGGAAATATTTTCATTTTGTTTAAATATTAATCTGGTGTGCACATAATCCAGAAATGGTAAGGTATGCAACTGGGAGATTTTTTTTTTCTTTTAAAAAAACACAATGAAAAACCTAACTTAAAAAATAAAACCCAAGCATTGCCAGTGGTGAAAATGCTACTTGTTCAGCTTTAGTGATCCTGTACATAAGACCCATGGTTATAGAAACTGTTTTTAAAGGAAAGTAACAAAGGCACACTAAATTAATTTACAGCTTTGTTAAGGAATTGAGTTGCAACCTTCCAAAGCTTTTTTAATTGAGAGTCCCTCTGTTAAAAAGCCTTAAAGCTGCATTAATGGTAGATTGTGCAATTGAATACTAGTACCAAATACTGAATTGTGTTCTATATTTGCATGAGTGGTGTCTTAATAAAACTGTTAATGCAAACAGGTGATCCACACCCTTTCTTTAACTATTATCAGGAGATTTATTAGCTAAAATATCAGTGACTTGTACTGACATGATTCGATGTAACTGCAGTAGGGTAAAACTGCTATGTAAGCTTAAAACTGGAGATAAGTCGGGTTTTTATATTTTAGCCAAACCAATCCTTGAGTATCATGGTTATCAAATATATCTAATAAGAGGATGCATTAACAGTAAATTTATTCAAGTGCAGCCTAGTAATTGAGAAAATCAGCCTTCTGTAGCCCAAAACAAGCATTTATTTTTCTGACAGAAGACAAAATACATCGCAAACTTTGAGGAAACATATAATACAATCATTCTGTGCTTAACCAATTCAGAGCATCTTCATTAAGCTTGCAGTTGGATAGGTCTGTGCAAGATACCATGAAACCCTTGACTGAATTCTCTCACTCCTTTTCCCCCGCCCTATGCCACCTGGAGGGGATCTCTATCTTTCTCAGACACAATGATGTTGATTTTGTAACGTAGGTGGCTAGCTAGCATCTCACGCAGTTCTGACAAGAAGCCTCGCTCAGTGTTACTGTGCTCACACAGAATAACGCTTATCCCATTGGCAACTGCATCCAGAACGTCATGGTGGGACATCTCTCCTGCCATTTTGAGAAAGAAATGCCATGTATATCACTAACAGTACAGTTTAGGTAACCAGTTCTTTGCAATGTATGCAGAATCTTAGCTAGAAGCTGGGAAGACGTAACAGGATATAATCCATAAGAGGGAATGTAACATCATCTGCTCTAAGAATATGGCACACTCCAACTCTAGTGTCCCTTGAAGGACTTTCAGCTGATATCCCCCGTATACAACGGAGACAAAACCACAGAAATTCCTTGCCCTCTTTGAGCAGTGGTAGATTCTACCACTTTGGGCAGGAAGTAAGAGTGTGCAGAGTGGTTTGGAAGTGGATTATCTGGATGTCATGTGGGTTGCTGTGATGGACAATAGCAGTTGGGAAGCCTTGCGAAGAAGCTGTCTGAGGATCATCTCTGCAGGGCTGTATATAAGGGGGAGATGGGACATGCCTTGCCAAAGAACTTGCTTGAATTAAGTACTACAGAATGCAAAAGGCAGCCTTCACATTGTTGAGCAAGCTGTAGGGAGTAGCTGTCCCACTGTTGGAAAAAAGGGTAATGGACTAAATGTCCCTTTGGTCAGATACACTATGGGGTTCCTTTGGAAGATTCTGTAGGCTACGTTATATTCCATTTTCCATTAGGGAATTCTGTAGGGAACTGAGGAAATACCTTGTATCTTGCCAAAGGAGAAACACACTGAAGGCTGCAATAGACTGCCATCAACAGCAACTTTGTGTTGAAATAATGCATTATAGTAATGTTTTAATTCAAATAACCTTCACTGTGCCACACAGCCATATGATACACGTTAGCTCTACTTTAATGTTATTCTTCTGTCATTCCAATAACTAACTGATTGTTTCTCAATTATAACAGGCAATTCTTTCTGGCCAAATCTTTCACCAGTCAGTCAACTCTTTTCTTTTTTTCTAGTGACTATTTTTATAACAATAATGAAACAGCAACATAATTTTTTACCTGTGATATAGAGGTCAGCTTCCATTCCCTTCAGGATGCTGCTCCCAGAACCAGCACACAGAGCAGCTTTCTTCACTGGTGATTCTGCAGGATACAAGGTGCTGCAGTTAAACTCCTTTCCCTCTGTCTAGCCCTCATGTTAGTATTGCTATTAATTGTTCCACAATAACTACTACCTTGACTTTAAGGTCAATGTAAATTTGTGGAGGAAGAGACACATCTGTCAGTTTGAAAGAGTCATGGGCCCATAACATCTCACATAATACAGCAAAATCCTCTGTGTACCAAATAGATATGCAGATTTTTTTCTTCAAGGGGTAGGAAAGTTTGCAGAAAACTATAGCACAGAGGCTAGTTCTGGCTAGTTCTCTCCTAGTGAGGGATTATTTAGTGAGGTTTCTGAACCCTTTAATAGACTGCTACTCTTTCCAGGACTCTCATGTTCCACCACCATTAGTTTTCCAACTCATGATGCCACTATGGCAGCATTTTGCCTCTGAGATATACTGGTTCCTAACTTTTAGTTCTCAGAAGGCCAATCTCAATGCAAGCTGAGAGCTGCTCCATGCCATTAAAAAAATCTGCCTGTTTGCTATGATTGCTGATTCCAAGATATTACATACGTGACTGACAGGAAATTTAATTCTCCATACCTATTACATTCACTAGGGAGAGGGGACGCACCACACAGAGTTTTCAAATTCTATTAAGGCTTTACCGTATGTTGCCATGTCATTACTATTGATTTATGTGGAGTCACACCACTACAACCCCACACCATAGTGAGGGTCTTCAAAATAGCTTGGGGTTTTTTTTGGTGCAATTGAGAGTATAAGAGGTTTCTAATATGACTTCTGTCTCATAAGTTACAAAGAGTTCTCAAGAAATTTGCTCTCACAAATTCTAGTACCTGTGCTCCTTGGAGATTAGGGTAGGTAAATGGAGTAAGAGCATGCTTGCTTCACGTTTTACTAGCGACCCGCTGTTTGAGCTTAGATAGTTCACCTTCTTTGCCACTATTTCTCTTTCATCAAAACATGGATGGTTATGTGTTTGTAAGGATACCATGACGTGTCTTACTATTTTAATGTGCTTTGAAATTTACCATTCAGTCACAAAAGGGAGCGAGCAATAAAATGGTACACATTTATGTCTGATATCCTTGGGGGGTAAAAGTCTTAGTCATTATACAAATTAGGAAAAAGGATGTCTCAGATTCAACTTGTACTGTCCCTTCTTCACAGTGACAACAAGCATAACATAGAACTTCCAATTAAAAATACAGATGACATTCTTCTTCTGTGATTGTATCATGTAAATTCTAAAATGCTGTTTCTTGTCTTTAACAGTGCTTCATACTACTTGGAAGCAAACCTATCCAAGGCAGCAATATTTCACACACTCATGCCCACACTCACACTCCTTGTCTTCCTGGAATACTAGTTCTAATGGACAGTCTTACTTGCAGGCCTGTTTACCTAGTGTCTTGCCCATTCCCACGGCTAAGCGGATGTGGGGCAATTTTAGGTGGCTTTTGATACGTGCAATTATGTCTGACAAGGAGACTGGCTCGCTCAGTGTGCACAGACGTCCCATTCCAGTATGGGGAAGAAGAGGCTGAAAAGAAATTAAGATTACTGTGAGAAAGCTGACTCCACAAGTTCGCATTGCTTTCCATACTGTACAAAGATGAGTCTATTGGGCATTCAGAAGGAATGCCTCTGAACTTTACCAAAAAATATATATGTGATGTTCTTGAATGTAACATACTAACTACACTAGCTATTGGAACTGATTTAAGAATAGTACAGGCCACACAGTTATTTTCATTGTTTCGGCTTCAAATCCCCACAGGCTAATATTTCAGAGCACTGACAGGGTAGCATAGGAAACCTGTGATGCTTCAGTGTTTAGGGCACTCAGCTCACACAAGTAATACATTCACTGGAAGTAATACATGATTTTGTTACCTTTTGTAATAAGAGAATCTCGGTCTTGTGATAAAGAAGGCTGTTCTGGGACAATAATGCCACCACCTCCAACAGTGCTTTCTGAGAGCAGTTCAAACTGACTCGTGTTTGCTCCTCACCTTCAACCCTGAGGAAAGATATGCTTTGTGCTTGCTAAGAAACTAGATAAAATTTCAGCATCATATTAATATAAAAGAAAGGTATTCTACCCCAGTGGCTATTCTAGCACAGAGAAAGGAAAAAAGAAGGCATTGTAATAGCCTAGCCTAGTCTAGTCTACTCTCTTGGAAGAAACAGATACGGGAATTTAACTCAACTGTCCTCATCAGATTTCCTGTTAATACTCTTCTTTACCACCACTAATCTATGTGATGCTACACTGAGTTGCTGTTACCATTTAGTATAACATAGATCGATCAGAAAGGGATGATTATTCCTTAAGCTGCTAGATCTGTTGCTGAAAAAAATGGCAGCAACGCACAGAGGAACAATGTGATTACAACAGCAAAATACAATTCCAGCAACTTATTGTTTCAAACAACAGAAAGTACACAACATTAGAGAACGAAGCAGATACCTGGCAGGTAGAGTAGTGAGACAGGAGATCTCTTGGATGTCTTTGATTTTGGACAGCACCGTGTCCAGATGCTCAGTGTTGTCTGCACAGAATTCTACCCGGTGAGTGCCCTCAGCTGGATAGCTTGGCGCAGTTGACGGATGCAGCGGGACGGAAGTACAGGCACCTGAGACAACAGTACAAGGTTGCTGTTTTATAAAGCTGGATAAGTATCCTAATACTGATTTAGCACATATACTAAAGGCATTTAACAAAAAGGTGCAAATTTTGCAGTTGAATTCATTTTCCCTGACCAGAACTGAGGACTTCTTGCGCTGTTGTCTTCATTAGGCACAGTCTATTTTAAGTGCAAAGAAATTGATGGATACATATTATTTGTCATTCTTAATGCCATCCATTTTATCCTAAGAATTGTACAAAACCAAACTAGTTTCTGGTTTGTAAATCAGGCTGCAAAAGACGTAGTTGTTTTCATTTATGAGCCACAGTACAGTATAAAAATCGAAAATAATTTCAGATACCTTAAGTGCTTTGCAAACAATGAGATCTTGCACTTTATAAATTAAAGGTGGTGATTTAAAGTCAGTGGTCTAAACTTTGCAACCAAGATGGACAACATGCTGCACCAGTTCCAACTACATTCAATAGTACAGTCATGCATCTGAAAATGTCCTCTAGTGTTTCTGGTATTCTTCACCAAGATAAATTTCCTAAAATATGTTTAGGGTACTTAGAAGTACTAGAAGAATACCGGGGGGGGGGGGGGGGGGGGGGGGNGGTGGGGGGGGGGTGGTAAAAAAAAAAGTCCTCAAATCATACCTGGAAGAAAGGAAAACGAGGGAAGGTCCCCACATAAAATAGCATATACTGATGAATAATTTTAACCCTTTTGTTTGTTCGTTTTTAACAGAATCTCACCGAGTCCCTTTGTTAGCCAGTTATTGACTCCATGAGGTATGGCATCGTACGCCGTATGAGGAGAGTAAATCCCGATTCTGTGCTCCAGGGCTCGGACCACCAGCCGTTCCTTCCAGGTCTTCCACGTTACTCGCTTTAGCGGTGTGAATATAGGAGGGTGGTAAGAAAGAATAAGGTCTGCCTTCTTCTGCACCGCCTCTTCCATTACCTCCTCAGTGAGATCGTTAGTGAGGAAAAGGGTGTTCACAGTATGGGGAGGACTTGGTTCCACCAGCAACCCCACATTGTCCCAGCTTTCAGCCAGAGAGAGGGATGCAAAGTCATTCAGGGCAGAAACGAGCTCCCTGAGATTCATCAGGCAGCGAGAGGGCAGGCAGACCAAAGCACGGATGCAGTGGAAAGGCCGGCGAGCCAGCTGTGTGCCAGGCAGCAGCATGCAGCTATCTGTAGAGGAGGTAAAAAAAGGCAGGAATAAGCCTAGGTAATTCACTGGCTGAAACAGCAGAGTTAAGAGTGTTCCGGCTGCGAATGCCGCCCGCACTGACAGGGGAGCGCAGCCCGGCCTCCCCCCAGCCGCCGCACACCCTCCCTGCTCCCGGGGCTCTCACAGCGAAACACCATAAACCACCCTGTCGAGTCGTGCAAGAAGCCTACGGAACTTAAACCTCACGCCAAAACCGACCCGCGGAATCCAACCGGAGAAGCGTTTGCCTCTCAGAGGGGGAGCAAGCGGGACCGGGACGGGCAGCCTTGGGACACCACCGGCGGCCTCCGCCCAGGCTGCCGGGGAGAGCTCGCCGCCGCGGAGAGCTCGCCGCCGCGGAACCCCGCACTCACCCGCACTCACCTCACGCCGGAGCAGGAGCAGGAGCAGGAGCAGGGCCAGGGCCAGGGCCAGGGCTGCGGGGCGGAGCCTGCGCCCAGGCCCCGCCGCTTCCGCCGCGCTAGCGACGATGGGGGCGGCCTTTCCACAGCGCCGGCCGCGCCGCGCTGGGCTTGAGCTGCGGTGAGGGCGGCCCAGCCTGTTCTTGCCCGCCTGAGGGGAGCCGGGGAGCCGCGGAGCCGCTTCCCGGCGGCGGGCCCTGGGTTTGCGTCCAGCCTCGGCAGGTTTGTGTGAGGCCTCCGTGAGGCCGGGCGAGGGTGAAGGCGCCGGGGCAGCGCGGGAAGGCCGAGCTGGCGGCCGCTGTGCGGAGGGGACGGCGGGCGCCCCGGGGGGAGCGGTGCCGCCTGGCAGAGTCGCCGGTGGAGGAGCCGGGCCGCGCTCTGCAGCGATGGGGGCGGCGGGCGAGCGGGGTCCACGCGTCCTGTGCGTGGGTTTTCGGTGGAAGTACCTCAAATCGGCAGAAGAGGAGCGGTCAGATAGGAGCCGAGGGCAGGTGGAGTGCGGCGAGCGCGGTCGGCCCTTGGGGTGCTGAGCCGGGGCCGGTTGCCCCTCCTGGCGCCCCGCCGCCCCAAGGCAGGCTGCAGCCCGGGCTGAAGGGGGGTCCGGGCCGGCGCTGGCAGCTGGCGGGTTCCCTGGGTGCTGTGAGAGGCCTGGCCGCGCCTGAGGCAGTATATAGAGGAGAAATTAGGCTGTAAAACTGTTGGTTTCCACACAACTGCTGTTTTATTGTCATCATTCCAAATTACTAAGATCCTGTGCTGGGATGCGGGTACTTGTCTGTTGCAGGCACTGGCCGCTGTCAGAAGGGGGCTCCGAATCACACTTCTGTACCGGCACGTGGTTTTTATCTGTTAATTTCTATCATTTATAAAATTTTATCTTCGGAAAAGCTGTGATTGCTTAGTATGAACTTTCGTCTTAGGAAAAGGTGTTTTTTGTCCCCACCCCCTTTCTCTAAGCTATTTTGTTCCACTCCTTTGTAGTTCTTTATGTGCTGTGTAGTTGCATAGTGCAAGTAAAACATTTATCCACAGAGTCCCTTGAATGGCACTGTAAAACTGTGTGGTGCCAAAGCGTATAACCACGCAAATATTTTAGAATCAAAAAGAATTGGGGATTGCTGGGAAAAAACCCGACAACTTTCATATGTTTTCTTTGCAGGAAATTGCTGTATACAAATCTACCTCAGCTTTTTGATAAGCAGACATGGTGAGAACAATAGCATTTTTTATACATTTTCATTCTTTCTGAAATTATCATCTCTTGGAAAGTGAATAGCTGCTCTGCATCTCAAAGGATTACACATTTTACTCTGATGCTGTGATGAATTTATAATGAAAAGTTTAGGTTTTCATTTCAGACTTCTAACAAGACACTGTGAAAAGGAAACTAGGTCCATTTACATCAGTCTAAAATATAATTAGACTTTCAGTTCTAAGATACTAAATTTTAATCCTACCTTGGCAATATTTGGTCATCTGGTTTGGTTTCTTTTAGCACAGAAGCCTTATTCAAGTTGCAAGCACATAGTCTTGCTTGAGTATATGTAACTTTCTACACTTGCAGACTTTTAAAAGTTTAGCAAATCAGGAAATAGAGATAAGACTATATGTCTTAAACTGTACATGCACCTTTTACAGCATCTTCATGGGCATTGCAGGCAACTATCTTCTCTTCTGTACTTGTATACTTCTGGAACAATATGCCAGTTACCAACACGATTCTGATTTTCATTAGTGTTCCTGAACACTTATCCCCAGTATAGCCCCACAGTAATTGTTTTTGCATAGTTTAGCACTTTCCATGGGAGCACTGTGATATATTGGGCCTATAGAGATATATTTACTTAGGTGGCTGGGTAACTGCCATTTTAAATTTTATGAAGGTTATTTATAAATTCTTAAGAAAAGTGTAATTTTGTAGATTTGCTTGTTTGTGAAGGCAGATTATATATGGTGTCATTCAGAAGCCTTATTGCTCAGAAGGCTGCAGGCAAGTAACATACATCAGTTGTTCCTCTGGTTGTAAACCAGTGAGGTATGCGTACCACACTATCATCTGAAATAGATATAACCTTGATTCTTCAACTTTACAATTAAGTGACCCAATAGGTCCAGTTTGCAAATGAATAATGTAATTCTGGAGTGTAGCAGCGTGAAACAGAGTTTCTGCATTACCATGGCAAACTTGATTTGTCCTGAAACTAAATGAAACCAAGTGCTTTCTGGTGATTTCACTGGAAATGTGGAAGGTTTGTGACAGTAGCCTTGCTGATGGCCAAATATTGAAACAATGGTTATATGCAGTGGGAACTTGCTTATGTTCTTGGTGGGACTGGGAAATAAAACTGAGTCTGTTAGTATTTCATTGCTGATTTAATTATTATTTTCTGCCTCTTGCTCAGGCTGTCACGCTGCACACTGATGTAGGAGATATTAAAATTGAACTATTCTGTGAGCGTACACCAAAGACTTGCGAAGTAAGTCAAGTAACAGGAGCAGGATTGCCTAGTGTTGAAACAAAGCAGTAGAAGTAGTGAAGACTGTAGAGGAGGTGAAGTGGCTTTTGCAATTCATCTTTTCACATAATGGAATAACATTTTAAGCTGGTACAGTGCCTGTTCTCCTTATGGAACTTGTTCACTGTGTCATACTGCCTAGAGCTTTGCTGCCTTTTTCTCGTCAGATAAGGTTTATCTAAGGGCTGCATCTCTCCAAGTTCCAGCATCTCCCAAAGTGTCCTTTGCCCTTAAGGGGAAATATGGCACATGGCCTGGGATTCCCAAATTTCCCTGGGTTTGTTCACACTCACAGATATTTGATTTTAATTTAAGAGAGTGAGAATTGCTTCTACTTTGTCAGAGGCCCCAGTTTTTCCTTTCAGCAATAAACTTGAGCATGAATTGAATAATTTACTGTGTAACTAACGAAGCTGAGGCATGAAGTTATTGATTACAATATTATATTTACAAAATAAAAATGTTGAATGGAAGTGATACTTCAAAGTGTGCCAGGCTTCTTGTTTGTTCTGCACGTCAGACAACCTTGTGCTGTAAGCTTTATTTAAAATCTTTTGTATCTGTGACAGTGTCAAAGGAGCATATTAACTGTAATTGATTTATGACTATTCTGTGGCAATACTCTGGAATTCGCATGGTCATAATGCAAAGCAGAGGCAAAATAGTTAGTCTTGGTTTTGCCAGTGCTGTCATTTTAGTAAGAGGATACTATTTCTGAATTGCTTGTTAATATGGTTTGTTTCATTTCCTTAGAATTTCCTGGCTCTTTGTGCTAGTAACTACTACAATGGATGCGTCTTTCACCGGAACATAAAGGGCTTCATGGTTCAGACAGGGGATCCCTTAGGTAAATTCTTCTGTCTGGGCTCTCTATAGAAAAATGTATATAAATATAAAATAGAAATAAAAATAAATTATAATTATGAACATTAAAACAAAAATGTAAATAAACTAAAAATAAAATATAAGAATTATTGTACTGTTGATAGAGGTTTTTACAATGAGATTAGTTTTCTGTGGTGAGCTGTAAGCAGATGAAGAGCTGCCGATACCCTAGTTCTAAATAATCATGCAGTACTAAAGCATTCTACAAACTTTACTTTTTCCAGCTGTTTCCACTAAATATGATGATTCTGCTGACTTACCAACTGTTGAACAGGTAGCAGTTGCTACTGTGGTTTCTCTGGTTTCTGCCTGAAAGTCTACATTGCTTCTAAAGCATTTGGGGAAAATGTCCCAGATAGTGTCAACTCTTTGGGAAAAAAATCTGATTCACCTGTGTGTGTGTTTGTACTCATACTGAATTTAATTTGAGGATATGTCAGTGTTTTGTTCTGCTACTTAATAGGCGTTCCTTATATAGAGTTTTGTCTCTGCTCAGTATCAAGACATGAGAACCTGATCCCTGCGTCAAACAAATTACAGGCTATCTAGGGTCTTTGTTGTACAATGTTATAACAGTACATCATTTCTGGATTTTTCAGTCTGAAAACACAGTAGTCTATTGTGGTGCTTCTTTGTCAGGCACTGGGAAAGGTGGTAACAGCATCTGGGGCAAGAAGTTTGAAGATGAATTCAGTGAATACCTAAAGGTATTTCTGTGCTCTCAATATGCAGTTATGTTTTCATATGAGTTTTCTTTACAGGTTGGAGAACAATCAGCATTGTGTTTTATTGTATTAAATGCCTCTTTTGTAATTGTGAAGCAAAGTATAATCTCACAATAAAGGTATAGAAACCTTATTATTAAACCAGAAACAGGCATTTCTGTACTTGACAAGTTAGATTTGAGGGTTTTCATCACTGAGAACAGAAGTAGAAAGAATTTGTAACAAAGTATTTTTCATGCACTGAAGGCAAAGAAGTAATTTTTCATTGAAAGAGCAGTTTTGAGGAGCGAATTATGGACTGTGATGGAAATATTAGCAACCAAGTTTTGTTCCTAATAATGGTATTGAGGCAGAGTACTAAGTCACAGAGCACTTTGTACAGGTTAAAGTCCTGCTTTCACAGATGTGTATTCATGTTGAGGTTTTTCCCCTGTTTCAGCACAGTGTCCGTGGGGTAGTTTCAATGGCAAACAATGGTCCGAATACCAATGGATCTCAGTTCTTCATCACTTATGGCAAGCAACCGCACCTAGACATGAAGTACACTGTGTTTGGAAAGTAAGTGATCCAACTGCATGCCTCCTTATCATAGTGTGTGAAGGATCTGAATATTTCAGGGTACACGCAATGAAAATTTAGAAGCTTCTGGTTCTAAAACTCTTTAAAATACTGGATATGTATATGTAAATATATGCTCTTGCACCATCACCAGAATTAGTTGCTCCAGAATGCTGCTCCCTTTTCCTTAATAGTAGGAAATTCAGTGGAAATAGGCATAGTAAAAATTACCTCAAGAATGGAACTTTTTTTGCTTTCTTCCTCCCCTCGTCAGTTATTCCAGCTTGCCTTTTTGTCCGTGCCCAAAAGGATGCAGTCTGATTTTAAGCAAACTCCAGAACAACTGGTTACATAGTTGTAGTGTTTTACTGAGAAGCAAGAATCTGATTTGGGACTGGATTTGGGGATAGGTGTGGTACTGACATGGTAATGCATCTGTTCAGGTGGAACTTCCTGTTGGTCAGATAAAACTCATGGAACTGACAGTTTATAAAATCAGATGAGGTTGTTTAAGATGCATCATTATTTAAAAACATTCTTATGTTATTAGACACTGCTGATAATATAGCATCCTTAAAGCAAATTTTTGAGTCTTTCAGATACTGCTTTTTCTATCTCAAAATCATAGTAATGTCTTATCTTTTGCTTGTTGTTAAAAAGTCTCTAGTATACAAGTGAATCTGAAGAGAAAAAGTTGTCTTCATTAAATGGAGTTAAATATTCAAAGGAAACTATTGAAAGGTGAAAATACTATTTTCTACCACTTGTGTTGTTCATAAGCATCTAAGTATAGGTGTTCTGTTAATTTCTGGGTTTGTTAGAAGTGTGATTGAAAGTAGGGTTTGCTTTTTTTTTTTTAAACATCTTTCTTAGAAAAGAGTAGAGGCTCTGACAGATGAACTTTGCCAGATTTTCTGTGGCAGTTTAAGATACTCCTGTCCCAGCTGCAGAATCAGCAGAACAGCATATGCAGTCCCTGCTGGCCCACAGTCCAGCATCAAAGAGTTGATGAATATGACTGAATTGAACTGTGAACAGCACAACATATTTTCTGCCAAGTCCATTACTGGGGAATAAACTGCCAAGATTTACCAGAGCTAGTTATTTAAACAAAAAAGAAAGAGGTTTATTAGAACAATCTCTCTTGCCACTTCTGCAGCCTGAACAGGAAATCTGAAAGCCTAAACATATTTGTGCCATTAGATTTACACAGTTATTAATGATTCTCTCCAAGCTTGTCTTTGAGTCAGAAGGTTAGAAATTATAATCTCACATTTGGAAATTGATTTTCCAGCCACAGGATTTCAGTAATTCACAGTGAAGTTTGATTTGGCCACTATCTTGCTGCTACTTAAGCCAATAGTATGATCGGTCAGTTGTGTCTGCCAAAAGTGCTGCCAGGGTCTTTATACAGCTATGGTTGGTATGAAATATGATACAGTCGTGTCAGTGGGAATTATTTGTACTTTTTATCAGAATCTGTCATAGATGCTTAATATTTCCTTTCAAAATACGTTATGTGCCATATATAATGTTTTGGCTGTCTTATTTGTACCATTTGCTTGCAAAGTCCTTGCCCTCTGATACTTAACTGTAAAGTGCTTTGAGATATTAGTTGTGAAATTTAAATCGTTATTAGAAGGAGATTCCTAGCACATCTGCTTTTCTTCCAGAGTTATTGATGGCTTGGAGACCCTGGATGAGCTGGAGAAGCTGCCTGTGAATGAGAAAACCTACCGACCTCTCAATGATGTTCGCATTAAAGATATTACAATTCATGCCAATCCTTTTGCTCTGTAGCCACAGAGTGCCTCGACACGTTCTTTAAAGACTGGTCAGATTGATTGCTGGATTATGGGGTTTAAAGCGTCATTAGAAAGGGTTACTTCAGCTGGATCATACCTTTGCTTATTGAATGCAGGACTTTCAGGAGTTGTGACATTGTTTGGGAGTTGTCACAGAGAAGTCTTATGCTTTAGAAGCCAGTTTTTCCAGAGTATCTTCCAGGATCTTGATTTTTAAACATTGCTTTTTATACTTGTAAAATAAGAAAATACTTTTAAAAATACATATTTTTTTGCAAATCTTTTTCTGCCTTATCTTTCTTAGTGATACTATGTTGAAACAGTGTCCTTTGCTACAATTTCATATTACCAGTTTTCTGAAATTTTCTCATGTAAATTCTAACCTTCCTTACTGTACTGGTTTTTAGAAAACTGAGTAAGATATGCAATTTTTTTCCCCTAGGTGAGAGCAGTGTCATAGATAGATGAAACCTTTTTCTTCTAGAGGATTAAAGACTGTGCTTAGAGGAGTGCTTGCTCTTGTACTGCTGCGTTGGAATGGTAACCTCTTCAGCCTCCCCAAAAGGTAGATTGGAAACAATTGCTCTGGCACAACGCTTCTGGTATGAAAGAGTAAGTGTTTATGTCTTTACATAGCTGTTGATCAAAACTAGGTAACCATGGATTTACTGTAACTTGTTTTTCATCACTTCATTGCACAAACAATAGGGGGTAAACACAACAAAGAGTAGTGACAAAAAGACTGTGGTGAGACTTCTAAACAAGAATATCCTGATGCACCCAAAAGAATAAAAGATACTGTGGCCAAGATGATGTTGAACAAATAAGAGAGTGCTGTTGTTTGGTCTTATTTGAGACCAAATATTGTTGGATTCTAATAAGAAAATCTGCAAGTAGGTACAGAGATATCTGAATATTGACTGGTCAATATTCAAGAGGAAAAATAAAATACATGCATACATATGCGTGTGTGTGTATATATATATTGCTGATCCTATGCTCAAGTACTTATTATAGTAATCATAAAATAAACTGACTTAAGCAGGGAAAAGAAAGTGATTTGTACGCATCAAAAAAGCAGTTCTTCACCTTGGGCATACTGGAAGAAGCAGAATGTTCTACTCTTCCTTGCAGATCTAAAAAAAAGCATTTCAGCATCAGTTTGTTTTCATAAAGCAGGAAAAAGTCAACTCATTTCCACAAAGGTTCACTTTCTGAGTCTATAATATGTAGAGGTGAGAAGGTTTATTTCTAGTTCCAACTGTGCATGAGACACCTGGACAGGAGAGAGTACCCACAGTTGCTGCATCCAACTCCTACTATTCTGGACTCCTTCCCCAAATCCTCCGTGGACTCGCTCAACATTGCTTAGCAAAGTCCATTCTCATGTAGGCCCTGTAGTCCTTGGGAGGTCCAAGTCCAGCTGACTTGCAGTCTACTTCAGACCAGTATTTCCCGTTTTGAGACTTTGTCTCTTAAAATAAAGAGAATTTATTTGCAAGAGAAAGGCAAAGGTATGCCAGGTACAGATTACTGAGGCGTTAATGAGCAAAGTTAATCAGTACTCTCTCTCTGGGACAAAGTTTCTATATTCTGTACAGAGTGTCGCTTAAAGCTCCTAGCCCTTGCTCCAGACTTAATACATTTTAATGTAATACTTCAGTCAGACAAGTAAAGGATTTAATTATTTTAGCTCTGTGCTCTTTCTGTCTCTTCCATACAACCAGTGGTAATAGCAAGTAGACAGAAGCATGCAACTGCGTGTTTGACTGCCACACTGACACTACTGCCATGCAGAAGGAACGACATACTGGAAACTTTCCTACAATGCAAAGGAACCAATAATTTAAACTGCTGACATCTAGCACTGACCTGGAAACAATTTCAGGTCTGTGGGTTTTTTTCCTCCACGGATAGAATGTGTGAAATACAGGGACCCAAGCAATTTGCTCTCTGGAGGATACATTAAATTTAGATCCCTTCTTTTTTATCTAAAGCTGTGTATTGGAAGGAGAGTGATTTTATGGGATGGGATTACATCCTAACTTTTAAAAATTGTATTATGTCTGTTTTCCTATTTGTGGCTCTGAACCTCTCCCAGGTTCTCCCTGAGAACCTGGAATACAACAGGAAAAATAATAGTGAGGTTGGTCACATCCACTTGTTGAAGAGAAAGCAAGACTGAGAGTAGAAAGTAGGCCAGCTGTGGAAGTGTGTGATTTTGTGGGTGGTTGCTGGGTACAGCATATGTGCAATTTAGTTCTGCAACATTTTTGCTCTTACTGTTGTCAACTTGGGCTTTATAAACTGTGTTGACTTCCATCACTCTGGTCCTTTATCACAAACACTGCAGCCACAAGGTGAGTTTTCTGTCGAAACAGATCTACCTGTGCAAAGAAAAATGAGTACATTGACACAACAATTTTGCATTTGACTGTGATGGAGGGTCTCATCATGTACATTGTAGATCGTCTCTGACCTTTGCTGGCATTAGAAAAACAACAGGTAAAGTTGGTGTTAGAAGTATGTCATGCTGGGGGCAATACTTAGTCTAAGCTAGAGAGCAATGGACAAAAAATAACAGTGCATTATCTATGGACAGTGACAAACTTGCACGTGTAATGTACATATTGTATGTTGATCACAGGGTCAGTTGGGAAATAAATTTAAAAAAAAATACAAAGAGTGAAGAGAGCCATTTATCAGGGGTTGGAAGTGTGTCCTGGTTTGAGGTAAAACGGGACCAATTTTGTTCAGTGGCTTTACTTTATAGCTAGGCCTCTTCTAACTGCTGAAATTAACGGCATGTTGTGCAGNCCCTTCGGGAGTGGAGCAAGAGAGAGAGAGAGCATCTGTCGTTCCACCGGATTGGGCCAATCTGGCCCAAACCACGACAAAGTGTTTCAGAAGGGTTAGTCCTTCGCAGGATAAAAAAGTAACTGGGTTTCGGGGAACTGATGTGTATAGGCTGTTGTAGTGTTTCAGGACTGTTTTATCCTTAGATGCTCTTTTTCCACATGAATTGGATCGCACAGGAGATATTTGACTGCTTATTATGGGCTTTGGAGAAACAAATTTCAGGCGTAATGCTTGGTTAGTTCTGCTGAGGTGACGACTGATAGATGGCTGATGGGCTCGAAAGCTCCTTCTGAGAAAGGTGGTGGCTGAAGGGCTGCAGCAAGGCGCGGAGAGGTGAGGGGGGCAGCCGTGACTTCAACTGCCGTGTGTGCTGGAGTAGCGAGCAGCAGAGGAAGCAAGGGAGGGCTTTCGTGTTTGTTTTTTTCATTCTGTGGGTATAAAAGACTGATCTGTACGTTTACTTGAAGAGTTGCACTTTGTTTGTTTGTTTTACAGTGGGTATTTACGTTCTGTCCAGACTCAAAAACATGACTAAAATCTAGTAGAAGGTACTAGGAGATGGGGGGGGTGGGGACAGGGAAGGCCTTCAACTATTTGGAAATATTTTTAATGCCAATGACTTAAAAACATATCTTTGTTAGTCATACATGGTCCTTGAAATCTCCATTGATTTAAAGCTGACTGGGTATGTGCTTTGAAAGCCTCTAACAATTTGTCTCAAGAAGTACAGAGACAAGTAACAGGCTTTATCACCAACGATGAAAAACTTTGACTCTCACAAAAAAAAAAAAAAAAGGC
>VYXH01001987.1:1683993-1701090 GCA_013397275.1 Burhinus bistriatus | reverse complement strand
CCTGCCGTGGGGGAGGGCGGTCGGTGGCTCGGCTCGTCCCCGCCGGAGCGGGCGGGTCGGGCGGCCGGGGCGCGCCCCTGTGCCCCCGCCTTCCCGCGGCCGCCATGTTCTCTGGTCGCGCCTTGTTCTATGCGGAGAGAAAATGGCTTCGGCCGCTTTGACGGCGGAGGCCAGAGCCCTTCCCCGTGCCCCTGCTCGGGCTCGGGAACGGAGCCTCTTGCCGGAGCAGGGATTTGGTGGGACGCGGACGCCGCGCCGCCCGGGGGTGGGGTGTGTGGTGGGGTGTGTGGGGGGGTGTGGGCCCGGCCCAGCGCTCCGCGTCGTGGCGTTAGCGCTGAGGGGGGCGCGGGGCGCCTGGTCCCCTTCCCTCCCCTCGGGACGGGGAATGGCCGCGCAGCGCCCGCAACCGCGGTGTCTCCGCGCCGGGAGCGCCCCCGCCCCGCTCTGCAGCGTCGCCCGGACGTGTCAGCCTGAGGCGCAGCTTGTGAGCTGGAGTCGATTTTACCGTTAGAAAGTGAAATAAGAGACGCGTAGTGAGTTATTTATCTTACAATCTTCGAACTCACCGACTAGGAGATAACCTGAGTTTTAACTGAAAGAGGGTAGATGTAGATTAAATGTTAGGAAGAAATTCTTTACTGTGAGGGTGGTGAGACACTGGAACAGGTTGCCCAGGGTGCCCGAGCAGCTTTGCAGAAATAAAACACGCACAGTATGCGTTTAGTGTCTGAGCCACAATACTTCTTCTTAAAGTCTTTTTTAAGAAGTATGTTACTGTTTTATGTTCCCCTGTCAAAATGGTTAATTTGAAAAAGCTCTTGAATTAAAAATAACGTGGAAGAAAGAACAGCGAAAAAGTGAAAATTGGGTAGTTGAGGAAAAATATAATTTCATTAGGGTGTTAATTTGATAACTAATGGCTTTGAAGAGGAATTGTTTGTCTTTGGGATGTAATTCAAAGCGCCAAATATCTTTGTTACAGAACTGGCATTTCAGGCCTAATTATGCTCATGCAGAGGAAAAAGAAAGTCTGGATCGCAGGAGATGTGACAGTGCTAATAAGAGAAAGAGGAGATCATTAACTGGTCCACAGCAGAAAAAGCACTGCAAACATGACCTTTCTAAACTTCCTGACAGGTAAATAACTTCTTAACTTCTGATATCAGCAAGCATATGTTTTAAGATTTTATTATTCTCATCAGGTCATCTGATAACATATTCATTTTTGAGTTGGAGATATTTCAAGAGAGATGTCTTAGAGCTTAAAACAAAAAGCTGTCTTGATAGGGGTACTAGAACTATTTTAATTAAGTTTATTTGATCCTTTGTTTATAGTATCTGTTCAGAAACCAAATCTGTAAATGAAAGAGACCATCACGAACGACACTATGTTGAAGAATACAGAAATGACTACAATCAACAATGTGATACTGGGCATCACAGTAGCAAATCATCAGGTTATAGTGGGACGAGTAGTTACAAAAGGAAATACAAGACACATCACACTACTTGTCCTCATCATCATTCACAGGTGGTGTGACCAATTTTAATTTAGGATTTTTTTATTTTAAGAAGATAGATTCTTATCTGGGCAGTAGTAATGAGTGTTGGGGTTTGGGGAATTCTGTCAGTAATATTAATAGTTTGTTCCTTTAGCTAATAGTACTAGATTATTCTTTTTGCTAGGATTTTATTTCCTTCAGTGGAAATGTGTAGTTTGTAGGTATGCTTGTGATACCACAGAACAGTCTTGCTATTTGTTCATTGGCTATATTTGAGCAGATTAATGAATAATATCCATCAATTGGAGTACTTGAAATACAGGCATCGCTTTTATGCCTTCAAAATTTTTATTATGACAAGCATTTATTTCAGCCCTACTCGAAAAATCCAAGCACAAGACTTTAAATTTGCTTTTGACTAAGTATCACAGAAATAGCAGGGAGATAATGTCAGTTTTTTACTTAAAAATTTATTTAGTAAGATGTTTTAAGTATCACTGAAAAATCTGTAGAATCAGATACGTAAGTTGTCTGCTCACTAGCAGGGCAGTTTTTCTGGTCTTTGTTATATACTTAAAAAAGCTGAAGATAGGATTTATAATTTACGATCTTCAGCTGAGACAGCCTAAAGTAAATGTATACGCTATTTATGATTTAAAAAGAAAAAATTCTTATCAAATATTCAGACTAGTGATTTAATCTTTATTACTTAAGATAAGTATTTTAATTTGGCCACAAGGCTATTTTTTTTTAATATATATATATATATATGATAATTATTAAATCTTTTTGCTTAAAAAAAAAAAAATACGGGCACTGAAATCCTAAAGTAAAATTCAGTGAACCAGTCTCTTAAAAGAAAAACAATTGTGTTGTAATTTTTTTGTTGCCTTGCCACTTTGAGTATCTCATCTGAAAATCTGTTCCTTGCCATGTTTTTCTTCTGTAACATAAACTGTGCCCTGTGAATTTCTGGGGACTGAATTTGAAATTGCTCCTGCCAACCGTTTGTGGCCTGGCGTGTATCTGAATGCCTGAATATCAACCCGCTGAATGAATTTCGTATTCTGACCTGAATTCACTCGGGTTTATTGATTGGCTGGACGATCTTGGTGCCGTTTCCAGAAGAGTCACCGAAGGAAAAGATCCAGGAGTGTAGAGGATGATGAGGAGGGTCACCTGATCTGTCAGAGTGGAGACGTACTAAGTGCAAGATGTATAGAAAACTTTTCAAAATTTATTAACTTTTCAGCTAGAATAAGTTCTTTTAGCATAAGATGTGAGGGGGCTTTGGAAGTCTTGTCTTTCTGTCTTGACTTTTTTTTGTTTGGGGGTGGGGATTGTTACTCTTTTTCTGTAGAATTTAATTATATTTCTTTTTTCCTTTTCCTTTTTTTTTTCCCCCCCCGCTCAAAAATAGTAAATGAAGTTAATGAACCTACTAGAATGAGATCCCCGTAAATGTGCCTTGATGAGAGTTGTCCAGTAACATCTCTCAAACTAGATATTTAAAATTTGAAGAACAGTCTAGAATAATCTTCAGTGATAGTACTTAGTCCTTTTGTTTGTTTGTTTTATTTTTGTTTGTTTGCTTGTTTTTTAATAGCTGAATAATTTTACAGCTTCTGTGACTGAGAGTTCTTTTCTTTATAGATGAGGTTGTTGCTACTTTGGGTGAAGGTGCTTTTGGAAGAGTAGTGGAATGCATCGATCACAAAGCGTAAGTCTTTAATTAAATACATGTAATTTTTCTTACTGTCATGGTGTGGTTTGTGAAGTGCTTTCTGATTAGATCAGGTTTTATCTTCCTCATATGCTGCTTAGTATTTCTTTAAGGCTGCTGCATGTGGCCAGACATAAATTCATGTTAGTACATCATGCTAAAACCAGCACCTAGGCAGGAGGGTTGTGCAGGACTGGTGGATGAGGCGATGGGTGCGTCTCCTGCAGGTGCCCCCCAGCCTGGCAGGGGTCAAGGGCTGATGGGGGGAGGTGGCCTAGACAATGTGGGGTGAAGCTGTACCCCCCGTGCTGGGCAGTCCTGGGGCCTGTACCAAGTCTGGATAATGAGAAGGGTCTCTGATGTCATGTAGCTTACCTTAAAGTATCATCTGTGATGAAACAATGCCATTTGGGTTCTAGCAGTGAGTATATTATAAATCAAGAATGTATTTTGTATTTGATGGCAGTTTTGCTGTGCGCAAAACTTTCTAGTCACTGTAGAAACCTCACTTATTTTTTTTACTACTTTCACAACTGAAGGTGGCTTGTCATTTTTGACTGAGATGTGGAAGTTTCTCCATTATTAGCCCAGTGTACATAAATACAAAGGGGAGGTAAATGGGACTTTTCACCTTTAAGAATAATACTGATATATAAAGGTATCGAGTAGGTTTTCAAAATCTAAAGATTAAATTTTAGTTGTGTTTGTGCATAGATGAACCTTGGTTTACTTAAAAAAAGACCTTTTCTGATAAGGTTCCCATTGTTATAAACAACGTATATGGTGATAATTACTGAATATTCTTAGTTATAACTACTCGTTGGTCCAATCACTGTTTAAACCTGTCTTTTCAGGGAAGGCAGACATGTAGCTGTGAAAATAGTAAAAAATGTCAGTAGGTACTCCGAAGCAGCTCGTGCAGAAATACAAGTACTGGCACATTTAAATGCATCGGATCCCAGCAGTACATAGTAAGTATACGAAGCTGACTGTAGTTTGTTTTGGCTTTAAGATTTCTATGACACCACTTTCTGTAACATACGACGTACGTATCTGAGCATTATACAACTTCCTGTTGCAATTCATGTGTTTTCCTGCTTTTGCAGTCGCTGTGTCCAGATGTTAGAATGGTTTGAGTACCGTGGACATGTCTGCATTGTTTTTGAGCTACTGGGGCTCAGCACCTATGACTTCATCAAAGAGAATGGCTTTCAGCCATTTAGGCTGGACCACATTAGACAGATGGCATATCAGATCTGCAAATCTGTGAACTGTAAGTATGTTTCTTTTTTGCTTTATTTATTAATTTTTCTGTGTGGAATTTGCTGACAGTATTTGTTACCTTGCAGTTTTGCATTTGAACAAGTTGACACATACAGATCTGAAACCGGAAAATATTTTATTTGTGACGTCTGACTACGTAGAAGAGTATAACCCCAAACTGGTAAGTTGCTGTCCTCTTCCCCGCCTCCCCCTCAGCCATTGTCTGGGTTTATTTGGTCACTTGCATCCCGTTGTGGTTCATTTCAGAAATGCGATGAACGCACGCTGACAAATCCAGACATCAAAGTTGTGGACTTCGGGAGCGCAACATATGATGATGAGTATCATAGCACTTTGGTGTCTACAAGACATTACAGAGCTCCTGAAGTTATCCTAGGTCAGTAGATGTCTGTTAGGCTGATCTTTCATGTAAGATTTTTCATGTGCTATCGACTGGCACTACAGAAGCATTGCACAGCTTGCTTGAGCTGTTGAACTGTTTGCAGTCTGGTATGAACACGAGCCTTCCAAATCTTTTCACAGCACTGGGATGGTCACAACCATGTGATGTTTGGAGCATAGGATGTATTCTTATAGAATACTACCTTGGATTCACAGTATTTCCGGTAGGTAACTGAACCTCAAAATGATGCAGCATGTATCATGCTCTCCGGCTTGGTGAAAATATACTACAGGGAGGTGAGGACGAAATGGAACGGTCTGTGCAAGAAATTAAGCTGTAGTCCTCTGTAATGCCAAGTTGAAGAGAACAGATGCTGTAGGCACAAAGGAACTTTCTCAGATTTCTGCAAGTTGCTCTCAGTAAACATTTTGGCAGCAGCTTGATACGAAGGATCCCCTTGTTAACATTTGTAACTTACAAGCTGTACTAATAACAGATGTAGCTTCAGCTATTGCTGATGGGAAATACTACTCGCATACCTGACTTCTGTCATCTTGGCAATATTGTTGAAACTTGAACTTTATGAACAAAGAAAAAAGGCAGGGCCAAGGAGTGGAAAAAACCTCTCGTAGATTGTAACTTACTTCAGGAAGCAGATGACTACAGCCTCTCTTTATTTCCTTCATCTGAAATTGATTATTGGTTGCAGGGTACAGTCAGAAATGAATGAAGGTTAGTGTGCGGTTCTTGGTACCGTCTTCTAGCAATGAACAAAAATGTCTCTTTCTTCCAGACCCACGACAGCAAAGAGCACCTGGCAATGATGGAGCGAATACTGGGGCCTTTGCCAAATCACATGATAAAGAAAACCAGGTAACTACATTCTTCTGTACCTGGACTGCTGTAGTTTAAATACTTTCACATTTGGTTTAATAGCAAATTTAAAAAAAAAATTTAATAGACTCATGCTTTTGCCTTATTTAACAAGCTGGCCACTCTTGTGGAATATTTATTCCTAGTTCAGTTCTCAAGTTGTGAACAAACATGCGGATAAGCTTACAGTGAAGGGACAAAACAGAATCTTTGAATAACAACCTCTGGTCTGTTTATTTAAGGAAACGCAAATATTTTGTTAATGACCGGCTGAATTGGGATGAACGCAGTTCTGCTGGTAGATACGTCACAAGGCGCTGTAAGCCACTGAAGGTAAGCTCACAGAAGGGAAAATGCTTTTGGGGAGAGGAGCTTTAAGTGCAATTGTAAGATTAAAAAAAACATGTTTTGTTGTTTCCTTCACAAAGGAATTCATGACCTGCCACAACTCTGACCATGAGAACCTCTTTGACCTCATTAAAAAGATGTTGGAGTATGACCCAGCCAAGCGCATTACTCTTGAAGAAGCACTGAAACATCCTTTCTTCTTCCCACTGAAACAGGAAAAAAGGCCACTGTCTCCTGAAGCTGAGCAGGCTGACACAGATGTCAGTCCACTAAAGAAACGTAAAAAATACTGAAGTATTTATTTTACAGTTATTTTGTAAATGCCTTATTTTGTATTGTGACTTCTTGGATACTGAAGTTCAATCTAGCTGCTGTAATAAAACTTATTTAAGAAAAAAGACGCTGATGAATCTGGTTGTTACCTCAGTAAATAATCTCAGGACACCTACACATTAACCTATGGGAAAATGAACCCTCCACTCTATAAAATAGGCCTCTTAACAGCAAGGAAGTAATTATGCTTTTATTATTTTAATTATGCTTTATTCATTCAGCTGTCACTGGAATAACAAAAGACCTAGGACTGATTTTTACCCTGTAGTGTGACAGATGGTTCCTTTCTGGCTAAGAGAACAGAGACAGCCCTTGACATTAAGGATAAGGATGCCCTTTATTTGTTTAAAAAAAAAGGTTACAAAGTAAGGAAGATGACTGTAGTATTGAACAGACTGTGTTGTGATCACCAATTTTATTTTTTTTTTTAAATTTTAGTAGGTATACTATGGTTACCAGTATTTCAGTTAATATTCATTATTAGAGACTTCACTCTTACCAAATCTTTCTTGAATTCCTGTCCTGAGAAGTTCCATTAAGAATTCAAAGTTTCAGGGAGGAGATAAATTGTTTAACATGTCAACTGCCAGCATAAAATAATCTCTAAACTTCAGAGGGAGGGGTAGAGTTTTGTCCACTTTACCTGAGCAGCACAAGCATGCTCCCCCCTCCCCAGCCCTGCCAGCAGCACAGGCAAGGGCTCGAGAGAGAGCTGTTGTGCAGCTGTGCATGGAACACTCTGTTCCACAAGAGAAGACACAGCAGACTCCCCCAGAATTGAGCCGAGCTGCAAGGCAGCCTGGCAGCACCGCAGGCTGTGCTGCCCCTGAGGACACGGGCCACCAGCTGTGACAGCAAGCAGGCTGAGCTGCCACTCCTCACACCCCAGCATGGTTACTGTTCCCTGCCACCAGAACAGCTTCTCTCCAGTAGGACACTGAGCTCCCAGGAGCAGGGCAGCCACCTCACAGAGCAGCTGGGCTAGAGGATTGCTTTATGCTGGAGTTAGTAAAAAGACTGAAAGTCCTTGGGGAGACAGACAACCACCTATGAATGGGGGTACGTGGAGCAAGTGGTACAGATGGAAGTGTCACACCAGGTTACCACACAAGCCATAGCCTCTTCACTTTGGAGGCTTTTTACAGTTTAATTTGCAAACAGAACTGCCATAAGTCTCATTCACCATTTCATGTCTACTCAAATATAGATAGAAAACCCAAGGGGCAAAATGGATTTCATTGTGGAAGGCCTTAAATTACATTATTACAGTAGAAAATACAGGAGGTAGAATATAACTGAAAAGGACAAATGCAGGTTAGAGTTAAATCTATAATAGCTCCTGTAAGCTACTTAAAACATGGTTTTAAAAACTAAACCCAGTATTTCAATAACTATAGAAAACAGTTAAAATAAATTGCCATGAGAGCCCTTATATCATGCTTGATACAGGGAGGTAGGATGTAAGAATCAGAAGAACACATGAGACATGACACGTATCTACAGCTCCTGTTTGCTTTACTGAGGACAGAGTTTCACAGGTCAGTCACCCTCTTCAGCTTCAGACTCCGACTCTGGAACAGAGAGACCTCATCAACAGGCTGCCAGCGGGTCAGCCTCCCCCAGCACCCCTCCCACGTAGCTGCTATCGGATCAACGTGGATTTCACCAGCAAGCTTTTCTAGCCAGTACTGAGGGGCACACCCAGTCTCATACAGGCAATTACCACCCCAGCCCCCAAAACAAATCGTTATTGCACTAAGGTTCCCAAAATAAGTATGCTCAACTTGTGAACTAAGCTGCTGGTTACCTTCTTCAGCATTCTTGAGCCATTCAACAAACTTTTTCATTTGCTCCAGAAAAACACTCTTTCCTTTTGCAAGATGTGCATCTTTATACCACTTCAGGATGGGTTCTTCACTCAGAACTTCGGCTGTAAGTTGTGCAAGAGCAGTGTTAATGCAGCAAACCACTGAATACCAGCTACTGAGAACCACTTGCAGCCTTTGCTTCCTCCCCTAGAAGCATCACAATACATACTCCTTCCCCAGGTATGACTGGACATACCTGCGCCAAGAGTGCCTCCTATTTTAAAATTCTGAGAAGCACCCATTTCAGATTGGCTGCTGGGCATTTTGCACTTTCACTCCCACTAACAGTCTGGAGTGTTTCATAGCTATTTGAGATGACACACTAAGGACAGCTTCAGTCAGTTGCTAAGAACAGATGCAAATTCTTTAAAGCCCAAAGTATACCACAGGAAGTGTTCAGTTGTTTTACTGTTTTTTTAAATGTTACAAATACAATATAATCTTCAGTTTAACACCACAGGAACTCAAGGCAACTTCTTGTTTCCACAGGTGCACAGCATGTTTTTCAGTTACACCTTTTAACAGCAAGCCTGGAACACCCCAGAACACCCTGGTCATCTCAATCTCTGGCTGTTCAGAGTCAGGGTTCAGACAGAGAAATAAGAATACACTATCATGTAGCCTTCCCTAACTTAAAAGGGCCAAAGAGCCTTAAAATCTAAATTCAGCTTTGATCTACCCCAACTCTTAAAAATCTAGTAGACAGCCAGCACCCCTGTATAGAGGGGTACTTCCCCACAGACAGTCGCATCCACCTTTGCAAACAGAAGGTGGAAAATTCTTCAGCTTATGAAGTGCAATGTTGTAGCACTCATCTTCCCTAAAGGTCTTATTCTGCAAATACAGGCTTTAAAAAAAAAAAAAAACCAACCAAACAAAAAACAACCCCCCAAAACCTCCCCAAAACTATAACCCCACAGAAGTTACCTTTATAGAAGAGCACCACTATTTTCTGGAAGGCTTTCATGAAGTGAATGTTGTCATAACAATACTCCTGAATCTTCAACAGAAGAGTCAGCTCTGACTGACCTTGGGTAGTAAAGGCAGCAAGTAGAGGGCTGTATTGCTGTAACAAGAATGACAAATTGGCACACACAGAGCACTTCACACTTACGGCCTGACTAGACTGGTTTCATGCAGTTTCCATCAGCCATTGCTTAGAAATTTGCAATCTCCGCCCCACCCCAGAGTGCTTCTGCAGAAGTCATACTGCTTTGGCCTCAGTAACTTGGACCGTAATACCACAGTTACAAGGGGAAGAATTCCCTGTCTAATGCTCTCTGAATTAAGGGTTTGCAGGTTCTAACTCATTTAAAAGGGAGCTGGAGACAGAGGGAAGCCCAAGCCCTACCCAACGGGTGCAGAGGTCCATACTTCCGTTACAGTACCTTCAAATGCTTAATGGCTTGCTCTGCTACCAGCTCCTCCTTTTTGTTCCATTCCACCGTGCTCATTACACTTGACCAGATTATGGTTACCACAGTCTGTTCTGAGATGTTGTTTTTCTTCATCTCCTCCTTCACGTACAAGATTATCTGCCAGTTAGAATAAAAGATTCAGTACATAGGCCACACATGACACGAAGCTAAATTAAAACTTCTGTTCTAAAGGCAACCAAGAAGCTTTCAGAACCACAAACAACCCTCTTGATCATAAGGCAGGATTCAGAACATTAAGGAAAGACTACGAAGCTAATACTGAAATATCCTAGTCCTAATTTTAATTCTTAGTGAGAGCTAGGTGTTTAAGTTCAGTATTTAATTAGGCATATAACTTCAGATTAGTATGAGATGCTAGTGTATTTCAGACAATTTGAACTAAGTTCCTACAGAAAAAAGGAAAAACAAACAAACAAACAAGCACCTGCATCTTGTCTACAGACAAATACTTACATCCTTGAACGGATCTCCCCGTGACATCTGCTCCTGAAGTTCTTTCTGCAGCTCCTTCCGAGCTCCTATGGTTTGCTGGTTCCGAACATACTCAGAAAGCTCTTTTAGTCCTGCTTCAGTGAAGTACTTGGAGAAGTGTTCAACACTTTGTTTGTTGGCTGGAAAGAGTTCCTGAAAACAAAGTTTACAACAACTCTTTCACAAGAGAAACATATCTGGAGTACTTTGCTATTTACTAAACTGGCTTAAGTAGTAAATCACTAGTTTCAGCAGTACTCACCATCAGCCTGTTATCCATGTTTACTTTGCGAAGACTGACAGCCACTGCATTAATATCTTTCTCATTTATCCATGACTTGAACAGCTTGACTGCAAAAGCTGCAGAAACACCTGTGCAACAGGAACAATAGTATTATTATTGAAATTCGAAACAAAGGGAATCGTAAGGCCTCAGAGTACAGGGCACCTAGTTTGCCAGACCCTTGCTCGAAGAAGCAGCAGCTGTGCTCAGAGGCAGCCCTAGGACAGTCTGCAGTACCTCTGCCTGAGGATACTGCAGGCTCCAGCACGTTGGATTTTCCTCACCACTCAGCATCATGAAGGCTTCCGTGTACTAAACTCAAGCCTCCTTGCTGCAATTTAGGAAGGAACCTGAAGACACAACACATCTTCTGCATCCTGAAAGGTCCCTCTCCAAAATACGGTACTGCTTTGCTGGGCAACACTAGTGATGGCAGTCCCCACTGTCCCATAAGGAAGTCCTACACACAAGCTTTCTGAAAAGACTAGTTTTCTAAAGTCCTAGCAAGTCCTTCCAGGTTGCGAGGCAGCATGTCTGCCTTTGCTAATCCTGTAGTAAATCCATCACCAGATGAAACTAGTGAGCTGCAAGGGTGTACTGTCATCACAATTTCCACCTACTTGTCACAGTTCTGTTCCCCCCGCCCTTCCCTAAAAGAGGAGTTGGGCAACGCTTACCTTCTTTAACCAAGTTCTCATTGTAAAGACTGTTGAGAATCGATGCGTTAAGTGTCCCATTGGCTAGCAGAATACCCGTCAACATGGCCAGTTTGTTCCGCTCAGACTCTGAGAACCCTTTCAGGAACAGCAGCAACTGCAATAGCGAGTAAGAAGAGTTGCCATAAACTCCACCATCTCTCACTAAAGTTTGGCTACTGCCTCCATGTTAGACACTTTCATTTCAATCAAGCTGTTCAACTAGCAGAAGCACTGGTTCACTGGTAGTCTTCACCACTAGTCATACAAGGCATCTGCTCTTCTATTAACAACTTAAGTGTTTTATTTTAATAATCCATCTTCTGTATAGAGTGATTAACTAGCAGAATTTGAAGGTTTATTTGTCTGCTGATAAGGACCATACCTTTTTGACTTCATCTTCAAAGCCTTTCTCCAGGTACTTGTAACGCCTGATTAGCTTGTTAAAAACCTAAAAAGATGCAGTGTGTTATTTTTTGCTCTGAACTATCATTTAATTAGACTTTAAAAAAAAAAAAATCAAGTTCAGTAGAGTTGGTCTGAACTCTTTAGAGCACTTTTAGCTTAGAACAGTACTACCCTACCTCTTCTAGTAAGCTTCTTAAAGCCATGCATTATTTTTACCTAAAAACTTTCAACCACACAAACATTTCATTTCTGACCACTAAACAGTTTAAGTTAAATTGAACTAACCTGAGCAAATGCTTGCATGGTTTCTAGGTCTTCCTGTGCTGCAAATACACAGACGTTTGTGCGTGTCATGTCATCTGCCAGGGTACCACCTGGGGCTAAAGAAGGGTTTCAGTGTTAGTGGTATTATTCCCCAGTAAGAGTACTGAATAGTGTCCACAGAAAGAATTCCAATACCCATAACATGCAATACGTTGTCCTTTCATAATGAACTGAATGACTGGATCACTGAAGATGCCCCTACATTTCCACATGCTCCACTGCTGTAGCAGAACTTTACTATCAGTAGCTTAGATAGGAACATTTAAATATTCTGACCCACTACTGCTAACTGGATTGGCAACACATCTTTGTTTACGTATTGGTATGTTAAAGGAAGCCATTAATGCTGCTTAATCCCAGCAAGTGTCTTTTTAGCGTCTGCTGCAATACTGCTGCTTTGTAAGTAAGTGTCTTTTAAATAACATAGTGAGTCACAACAGGAGATGAAACATGTAGAGATGCACGTTCAAAATTCAGTGCCCCAGAGGTGAGCTTGAAACTTCGGTCTTGAAAGGCACTTCAGTTTTTTAGCTGCTAATTAGAAGATGCTTCTTCACTATCCCTCTTCAGTTTAACACAGGCATCTGACTAGCAGCCAGGCTGCTTCACTAACTAGGGTGAATTCAAGTCACCAACTCCAGTGCCAGAATACCTCATCACTGATTTCTATGCCACACTACATATAAGGGAGATCCTTTTGTTATGTATTAGAAGCATGACTTAAAGATGAAGATCAGCATCAGTAATAAGAATATTAGAAGGTGGTAATGCAACAGGATGCCCGTTTTTATTTCAGCCTCGTGTGACTGAAGATCAAAGCTAGTCTACCTAGCTACCTGTTATGGAGAGGGAGTTGAGTAAAGGACCCCTATAGCACCATTAATGCAGCAATGCATTTTTCCCTTCTCTCTCAGACTCATTCCTAGAAGGAACACCTCCTAAAGCAGTATGCAGTGGTTAAGACTCCTGAATGTAAATCCACAGAGCGTAACAATTTGTACACTAACAATTTCAAGCAGTGATGCCCCACGTGGCAGACAAGTTTACTTACTCATGCTACCAGCTCTTGGAACATCAGCAAAAGATTCTCTTGCCAAAAGGAGTATCACAGTAACTTCAGTCTACATAACACTGTTCTAATATACAGCTTTCAGATAAGCAGGCACACTTAATGAAGTTAAACCATTTTGAAAGCCTTGCTTTTCAGCATTTGTTTGAGCAAGTCACCTGGCATATCTACAGTATCAGTATGAAGACCACCTGAACATGCAACAGATGCGCCCTTCCAAACCAGCTGCCCCCACCACAGAACTGCCATCCACAGTCTGACTGTGGTACAGAATCAGGTATTTCTTCTCCTCCCCCTATGTATTTAGGTCATTTGAATTTTCTGTTACATTACAGAAAGTCTTCTGCAACTGCCAAATTTCTTATTTAAGTCCTCCCCCCCACTATTGCATAACACATGCTAAAATTGAGACAGACCTTTTCCAGTCTACGGAGACAACATAAAGGGTCCTCTTCACAGCCTGTTATTTTAAATGGGTCCCTGCCATCTGAAACCCTTCTCACTAAACAGTATTTAGTCAAGTAGGAAATGTAAAGTCTGAATCTTCAACTTTTTTTTTTTTTTTTACTACTTTTCTATCTCATTTAGCTTTATCTGTTTCTCACCTGGTCAGTGAGCATCTGTTCTGCTCTTTACGCACAAGTGTGCACGAGTTTACAAGATCTTCTGTCATCACATTTCACTTCCTCAGTTCCCCGTGTTTTCTGCTGACTCGACCACCCTCTCATTTCTCACTCCCTGACATCTGCTAGAGCCCATGACCTCACTATTGCCAACCACAAACGATTTGTAATAGCACTTCTAAGACTTTCCAAAATAACAGGGCGGGGTGCACAAAGCACAGGACCACGTTACAATCTTTCGCGGCAACTCTGTTGGCCTTGCGACCACAGTCCACACACCTGAAACAAGCATTCATCCATATCACATCAGCAGAAGGGAACTTAACTACAGTCAAGATCCACTCCCAATAAAAAAAAAATCCAATATATTTTCCTTTAAGCCAAGTTTGTAGAGTCTACACTTTGAAGAATGCAAACCGACTCAAGCAAAAGTGCAGTAGGGTATACAGAGTATTTCTACAGTAACCTGACCACTCAGGTAGTCGCTAAAATGGTCAGCTAGTTTACCACAGATAACTTAAACCCTGTTCTACACACTCAATGGGCTCTTCAGCAGAGTTTTTACACTGAAAGAAAACCGAGCTTTTGTAGAGTCAACTAAACAAAGGCTGACAGCAGCCCTATCAAAGGGACTTACCCAGCATTCCACCAGCCACCAGGATGTCAAAAAGCGTTTCTGCATAGCGGCGATAGTCAAGTTTTGCACCAGAAGCATCAAGAAACTTTGCTACTGCCTCCAAGTCAGTGCCAGTTTCAGTTAAACCTTGAATAATACAGTCCTGGAACTGAGTAGGGTCAAACCTCTCTTTTTCATCTGTAAAGACAGAGCATTGAACTGAAATTGCCACACACAGCTGTCCGGTTTTTAAAGTCTGTCATTTTAATTTTATTTAAAAAAACAAACCCAAACCAAAACTTGCACTGGCAAGCCTGAAGTTAAACAGAACTGAGATCATTCCAGTCTTCCAAAACAAGTGATATTAACTAGCACAACTAGCAACTTAACAGTGTAGCCTAAAATTAATTTCAATGGCCAATACAGAAGCGAGAAGTCTTACTGCTTTTATTCCCCTATTCAGTCAAGGCTGGGGGAAAGGCTATCAAAAGCTGAAACATTCCTTAGTTACCTCTAATTGAATTCTTACAGTACTTTCACTAAGAAGAACAGTTGAGCTTTAACAGAGCTAACTAATGATCATTGCAAACAACTAACTTCTCAGTTTGATTCTTATACCCTATTCACATGTTAGATCACTTTCCCTCCAAAAAAAGAGGCTTAGTTACATGCTGGAGGGCAATTCTTAATACGTGCCCCTACAATTTTGTACATTTGACACCATTACTCATCTCCCGTTTCAGCCCTCTAGGACTCTCAACCTTTTGGACGAAATATTCTGACTGAAATGCTGCACGCCATTATCACATTAGAGCCAACTGACAGTACTTGCTTTTTGGCTATGAAGACCATCCCCTCCTCTTAATATGGCGTTGAATGAGACAAGCAATTGCTTTTCCTCAAACGCCTGGGGGAAATGTAGAAATCCAAGTTAACTTCCTAGTCTTAAATAAACGTGAAATGATGGACTATAATTGCTTATCTATTTATTATCCTCAGTTGTTAAAGCAGAGCACATGCTTCTTCACATTTGAGATACATCAGTTGATCATAGTCTTGTTTTCACTATGGGTAGGGCATAGTTAACATGCAACAAATCCACCTGTGTAACTAATGGAACGCCTTAAACAGAAGAGGTCTTCAGCTTTACTCATCTCAATTTGCCCTTAGTTTATGCAAATCATGAAAGGAAAAGCTTCCAAAGAAGCAGAACGCAGCTGCAAACCTTACTTTGAGTGCTGTCTGTAACAGCTTAGCCAGTTTTGTTAGCAGCCTTTCTGTAAAGGGCATACTAGTGTCCTTGCATGCAATGCAAGCATCAACACATTGGTAGGTAACAGTTGGGTGGAAGTCTGGAGACACTGGATCAGCTATTTTCCAGGACAGATCCATGAAGCTCATTGTTACCGCAGAGTTGCTTGGAAGCCAAACTATGGTTAAATGATTTGATTCAAGAGACAACAACCCAGAATGGTAGCATTTCATCTGCTGGACAGACTAAATTCAACTCTCTCACTTGAACAGTTTTTCAAGATACTTTAACATTAAAACAGGTCCTGTAAGTCAACGTGTCCTTCTGTACGAGTTAATTACTATTTCAGTATCTACAGCATCCTTAGTGTTGTCAGTTTGAGCTAGAACACTGCTAGTATATTAATAAAACAGTATTAAACAGAAACTCCAAGAGCTATCACCACTTCCTCTAAGTTTAAGAAAACACCACCAAAATACTAAATTACTCATCACACCTCTTCAGTCATCAACTCTTCTTACAGGAGTAACTGTGCACATACAGAGATATGCACTTGCACATCCCACGCTTTGGGGTTGGTTTGTTTGGGGAGGAGGTGTGTGGTGGTGTGCTGGTTTGTGGGTTTTGTTTGTTTGTTGTTTTTTTTTTTTTTTAAATTTAAATCAGGTATTCTTATAGTATTAAAGGGACAATGCAACTTTTATCCAGCAGCTAACACTGAAATTCCTACTAGGTCAGATACTCCCTAGATGTGTGTATTAACCTGCGACAAGCCTGTGCTGGAGTTCCCCTGTAACTTGCGGGTACTGGATACTTCTGCTTTCAGGCTAAACACATTCACTACAGTTCTAGAACGATCACCTCTTAAATCAAGGTTATCTAAGTAAATTCAGCTACAATTCTTACTGCCAAACATTAGGGCAGAGAACATTCTAGCACTCAGAGTTAGCCTCAAGACTTTGTGTTTAGTGTGGCCTCACCTATTTATGAGGATAGCATAAAGGCATGAATTTATTGAGAGAAACCGACTTTTCAGCGGGGCCCACGCACCCAGCACTGACAGCAGGTACTGGCAGTACGTGCGCTGCAGCTAGCTTACCTCTTTTTCTAGTTTTAAAACGCTGGCCTGATAGCGTCGGCTTCTGCGGCTTTTGATTATTCATAAAAGACACCCTGCAAAGAAGCAGAAACGCACCTCAGGGCGCTGACGACGGGGCCTGCCGCCACCGCCAGCCCCCGGGAGCTGGGCGGCCGGCCTGCACGCCCCGCCGGCGGAAGGTCCCCCGCCAGGCCTCCCCCTCACGGCGGCCGCTCCCAGCCCGCCCCGCGCCGAGCTGCGGGGCCGCCTGACCCCCGCGCCGCTCCTCCTTCCCTTCCCCGGCCTCCATTTTCCCCGCGACACAGGGCCACTGGCGGCGAGGCGCCGGCCCCCGCCCCGGCTACCCGGCACGCACCGGGCCGCCCCAGGCGGAGGCAGGGCGTTGGCGGGACCAAGGCGGAGCCCGCTGCGGCGGCGCCCCTCACCCCCACCGCACACGGCGGAGATGGCGGCTTTGTTACCGCCGCGCTCCGGTGCCCGTGCGGGAGCAGATGGAGGGCCAGCC
>VYXH01001987.1:1660464-1683843 GCA_013397275.1 Burhinus bistriatus | reverse complement strand
GGCCACGCCGCAGCCCCGCGGGTGGGGAGGGGTCGGGGTCGGTGTGGAGCCGCGGGCCGGGGCTGCCCTCCGGCCGGGTTTGGCGTCAATGCGCAAAGGGCGATGCTGGCCGGCGTTGGGAGCGTTGTGTTCCGCAAATGGGGCTGCGGTAAGACGCAGCCCGCTTCCCAAGCTGCTAAAAAAAAAAAAACAACAACCCGAAAAACCCAAACCAAAAAAACAAACCCCCCAAAAAAGATGTAATTTGTTTTTGTCTTTTCCGAGGTAGTCATTAAATATTCAACAGTGTGTTGACCGGATGTGTAAAACCGGGAAGCCTGGGCCATCGGGCAAAGAGCAGCATGTGGAACAAGTGGTAGCCTGGTGTCAGCGTACCGGTTCAGGTGCTGAGGAGCACAACCTCAGAAGTACCCAGGGTGAAAATTGGGGCCCATCCACATCAAAGGGAGTTTTGCGTTTGACTTCAGGATTTTAAGACTTCACTCCTAATCTTAGAATTATTTGTTCAGCAGAAACATGGTGCTTGATGGGGAAAATACCAGTCTCTATATTATATCCTTTCATCAGATTGTTTACCAAGAGCTAAAAAGCTTCCTGACAAGGTAAATTGACTGTGGTTTAGAGGGGCTGATGTCTGAATTGATTAAGCTTAGAAAAATCAGACTTGTAAAACAGCTTTAGACAAATCTTACGTCAAGCCATTTTTCTTGTTCATTTAAATATCAAGCAACTGGCAGAAAATCTGCTAGCCCAGACTCTATTCTCGCTTTCAAATGGATTAGATACTCCAGTTTCAGATTTGACAAGCTGTTTCATACAGTTTACTTTATGTATCAGAGGGATCAGAAACAGGATTACTGTGTTAAAGTTATGCCCTGAATGTCTGTTCTTTATTAGCATCTTGATTAGCCCTCATGTTAGGTGCTGTACAAATATATACATGCTATGTACATTAAGAGCACTCCATTCCAAAAGGCACATTTGACTGTTGTTTCATTTGTGTATTCCTCCAAATATATAACCTGGTTTTCAGTAACGATCAGAGCTTCTGTATGTTTACTAGGTCTCTCTTTTTCTTATGTGGGGAACTTGTAAAAGCTCATGAGACTTTACAATTCTAATCTCACACCTTTGTCAATACCATACCTGCTGCAATATTAGGTTCTATATTTGCTATTACAGTTGTAATAATTTCTTCTTTCCTCAGATCCTGGTGGTGACATCACCGTATAAAGACTTCATGTATTCTAGCCAATTACCTGTTAAAAGCTACTTATGTCTGACATAGAACAAAGTTCCTTAGTTCCAGAAGTGCAAGCCTTCTCTACTGCGGTTAAAACACAGGTTCTTTCACTAGCAATTAGAAAAACAGGTCTCACCCTATCTTCAGGCTGTAGAGCAGTCTGTCTATTAGCAGACAGCATAAACAAAACCAGTATGTTAGTGTAGGTCCTTCAAGTACTGTCTAAAAAACATACGCTGCCAAACTCACACAGCAGCACATAACTGGAGATGTCTACAAGATTGAATATAACAACGTGCAATATACTCTCCATGCTGATAACAGGACAGGAGATGCAATTGCAACTCAGCCCTTGGCTCCCCCTAAGGGCAAACCACTAAACTAACCTAGAGATTGCAAGTTTCCCTCTACACCTTACACAGCTGCCGAATTTCCACCAGGTGTAAAGCATAATGTTCCTTTGACTAAAGCTCATGAAATGACCAATTATCAGGTGTATAAACAGAGCAAGTCACTGTGCTTCAGGAGGGGAAAGTGGGGTCACCTGCACAACCATGACTTTTTAATTAAGGTGATCCTCAGCCCTATTTCTTTTTTATCTCAACAAACCACTTCCCTGGCTGTGAATCTTTTTTTATTTTGTCTTGTCTGGCCTAGCAGAGAGGTTGTCACGCCTCTCAGCTAAATTGTAATTTTTCAGAGGAAAGCAAGGAGAAGTGTTGTCCTTTGGTGTTCTTACACAGTGTTCTAAGTGATCTGCATCAGTCATTCACAATCTGGGGAGCACACCAGTTCTAGTAGGTTTTTTTCCAGTAGGCATTCTTTGAAAACCTTATCCCTGAATATATCTATGTTTAGGAAAGCAAATAAGCATTCCTTATCTATCCATACAAGAGGTAGAAGAGATTACAATTAAAGCCTGGAAAAGAAGAATCTTAGCTTTTATCTGCAAATTTCCTCCCAGCAGAACTGGTTAGCTTATATTTGATCCTGCTGTCTTATTCAATTGATTACCTTAAAGTCAGGCCATATCTCCAGTGAGGCTGCTTGCTTTCCACTGTCTGTTCTTGCCTGGACTGCAGGCGTTGCAAAATTGCCCAACCCAGTATTCATTTAGTTACACTACTCTTACAGGCTAAAACTAGAGTGAAACTTGGAAGCAGTAAAATCAATGTTTTGTTCATTCTTCAAGACAGATATACAGTGGGTATATAAAAAATGGAAAAGGAAAAAGTAAGCTTATGCTTGTTGTGTATGGACACATGAATGTGGAAATGAAACCACCATCCCTTCTGAAGCTAGAGTGCTTGTACTTGCATCTGGAAATGTAATACAGTTTATCTCAGTTGTACAGGATAACTCTTTCTGTGCTTATGAGAACCTCAATTGCAAGAAATACAATTTCTTTAGATGAATATGTTAGGGGCTGTATCAGCCCAATAGAAGTGAGGCTGATGCAGCTCCGTTCCCCAGGGTCCAACCAGTAGCAAGGCTGGGTATGTATTCTAAACAAGCAAACACATGTGTAAAACATAGACACACATAAACACAGCTGACCACACAGATCAACACAGGCAGAAGCACTCCCCACTCTTGCAGACGCAGACAGCACCAATGGCCTCATGCTGTTCCCTTCACTGACTGATGAGCATGAGGGTTTCTTAGTGGGAAATGTACGTATATACACACCCGCACATACTAAGGACCCCTCTAGTAACTGGCCTTAGACACTCAGTTCCAGATCTGCCCCCTTGCTGTCACCTGTACATAAGACCCCCAAGGCCTACAGCCCCACTCCAGGATGTCTGTTGCTACAAGACTCACTACTGCAGCAAGGGAAAGCACCAGGCTCACACGTTTTGAACTTTAAGCTCCAACACAGGTCATTCTTATTGTCAGCAGAAGCCAGATTTCATCTCACACCATTTTCATTGCTATTTTTTCCTTGAAACAATATTGGTTATAGTTTACAATGTCATGAAAGAGCAGGACAGTGCCTTACAAGTTTGCTTTTATTGAAGATATATTTAAGCAAATTCCCATCAACAGCCCCATGAAATCCCCCAAATACCACATTCAAAAATACTCTAAGGGGTATTCACATCCAGAGGGAGGATTTTTCACCTTAATATTTGCAAATATTTGTTCATTCATTCTAAAGCCAAGGCTTTGGTACTCATTCAAAAATGAGAGCATTTGTCTAAATCACAATTAAATAAAAAGCCAAGAAGATAAATCACAGATTATGAAAATTGCATTTTAAGGAAAGGAACACAAAGACATGATAGTTCCTGCTGTCAGCTCCTTCAAGTCTTTGGTATTATGAAATTGCAAAGCATATTGCCAGTTAAGCTTTTCCCATTAGCTGTAGTCTCTCACAATTTACCAGTAGAAATTAACAGGAAAACTTTACCAACATAATCTAGCAATTTCCTCATTACTTGTAGTATTAATTTATTTGTAAAGGAATAAAATCTTGTTGTGCCTTGATGGATTTAGATTAAATATGACTTATTTGAGGGTGTGTGCAGACTCTCTTCTATACTATGCTAATTTAAGCCTGCACTCTCACCCTTAAAATAAATGAAAATAATCTAGACTTGTGTTTTTGTAAATGAGTACAGGATCTGAACTAATGTAATACCCATCGAGCATCTCCAGAGTTATTTCTTTGGCCAGTGTTTTGGGTAAACAATGATGTTGTCAAATGTGTTCTTACTGTTAATTTTATTGCTTTGAACTATCAAATGTGAAAGTTGAATATTCATTTATCCATATGCCTATGTTGGCTCAGCTCAGCCACTTCATTTTCTCCCTCTCAAACACCTTTGCACTTGTTTTTCAGTCTCCTCTCCTCATGGGGAAATGATCCATCAAGATTCATACATCTGCCACTGCATCGCTTTAAGATCTCCTTTCTAAAACAATGTCTGCCAGAGTGCCAGTAATGTTGTCTGGCACAGCTGAGTTAAACTGTGAGCTGACATACCTATTTTTAACAATGAACTTCTGTTGTCATTGTTTCTTACCAGCCCTGCTCCCCTCCACCTTTTCGTCTCAATCACCTGCTGTACATGTTAGGCATACCTGCTGATGGTTGCAATGGGCAACCGCATTTCTAAATGAATGTTTTAGACCATGAGGTTGTACAGATGTGGTGGTCTGTCCCCCTGTATCTTTGCTCACTAATCTATGTTATCCCAGAAATCCTCACCTCGGTTATGAACTTCACTCAAAGCTGGTACTGGGAACCTGTCCTGCTATGTAATCCTTTCTACCTCGAGTACACCTCCCTCACCTTGTGCCCTCTCCTTACTTACAGATGAATGCATCAGCTATGTCCTATTTCACCATTTTGCTGGAAAGAAGGAGCAAAATTGTGGGTAAGGCAAAAGAGAGAAGGGCTGAGCACTAACAATCCACTGAATAGCAGTGATGATTATACTCCAGCTCTGTGAGAGATCAAAGTTGATAGCAGTTCAGAGGGGATCTAATGGTATGGAGCAGGCCTGAGATGGGCCACCAGGAAGTAAAGAGCTATAGTGGAGTATTACTGTGGTTACTGTGGTAGTAATAATATATCAGTGTCTAGAAAACATTTGGCAGTATGTACTTTTAGAATCTCTGTTCTACTGTAATATCGATACATTGCCCATCACTAATTTGTACAGTGTCTAATTCTGATCTTTGAGATTTTCATGTACTAGAAGAACAGAAAGAGCGGATAACAGCAGTTGTGAATCTCAAACTGGGTGTAGAAGTGGCAAAATAGTACTATTTGTGATCTGTTCTTCATGGCAAATATTTTCAAAATTGGATGCAAGTTCTTTGAAGTTCATGGGGTGACTCCAGAGCTATTCCAGTGTAGCATGGATCACAATTTGATTTAGAAAGAAATGTATGTTTCAAAATAGGAGGTCTCTTACTTGGCAGGACAGTAGAACTGGTGCTTATATCTTGTTGTACAAAGACAGATGTAAATACATATCTGTGTGTGTAAGTATTACAGTTCTACTTTCTTGCAGGAATGCCTTCAGTCAGTAAGTGGCTGAAGAAGTTACCTGGTTGTTTAATACTTAGGAAAGCAGTATTAGTCTATATTGATGGCCCATGGCTTATAGGTTCCAGGTTTATCTTTTGGAATCTGAAAGAAAATATACAGAAAACAACATAATTTTGCTAACGGGAAAGAAAACCTTCTGTAATTCATAAATGCATGTTTCTTACCAGCCATTTAAATGTCATTGCACACAAAAATCCCCACTGTCTCATGTTATAAAAGGTTGTGAAATCAATCAACTTACCTCTAGTTAACAGTGGCATACTTGTAATTGAACAGGTAATTAAGCGCATATCTCCATTGCACAGGTGAGCTCACAGCCTGAGAGGCTCAGATTAGAGGAACTGACACATGAGGTTCCATTATGCAACATGGTTTAATGAAACTGCGTTAAATCATGGAGGCCATGATGTTTGCAAGGAAATCCTACATTTCTGAGGGCATTCCTGGAGACAGAACATCAACTCCTAATGACTTCACCTTTATTTAAATTCTAAGTTGTTACCAAGTGTTTGCACACCTAGCCCACAATGGTTCTTGATCTTGGTTATGGTTTCTATTAATATGAGAAGTTCTATCACTGTAAAAGACTTGACGGCTGGATGTCCTGCACAGAAGGTAACAGAAGTGGATGGATGTGGAGTTCACAGCCCCAACCTCCAGGCAGGTTGAGGTCAGCTGGTTGCTGTTGGAAGAGAGGGGGGCCTGCACGTTTGCCTGTTCCAACTTGTGTCCCTTTTCATAGAGAAATTTTCAGCCTAGGGTACAACACAGTTGCTCAAACTCAGGTCTGTGTGGCTTTTTAAGTTAAAAGCTTTAATTAATGCACCTTGTCACAGTTTGGTCTGGTGTTTCCTATTTTCCAGGCCCCCAAACCGTTTATTTAGTTTGCCTTCTGAGTGGATATGGATTGAGGGGAGAATGGCTGCTAAACTCTTGCTGGTTTTCTGTTTGATAATTGCTTCTATGCTTTACTCTTTTCATTTTTTTATTCCTTTTTTTTCCCTCTTCAACTTACAAACAGAAATTCTGGGCAAGTGACAATGTCTTAAGCTACTCCAGATCCATCTACTTTGACAGTGCCAAAAGGATGAGTACAATGGAAAACCTGTTGAAGTGGCTAGAACTATTAAGTCAGAAAACAATGTCATCATTCCCATCTTGCCCTCTTTTCTGAAGACACTCTTGCATGATCATTGTTGGCTAGGACAGATAGGGGGAAGGAAGTTGGCTCCTGCCTCATAGTCTTACAAAAATAAGTACTCTCTGGCAGGCTACTGCTCTGTCCTGCCAATCCCTTCTAGTGGGGGAAGTGCAAGATACAAGAAGAGCAGATTGAAGACATTCCTCTGGAAAGAAAGACACAGAGAACTGCAAGGGTTTCTTGCCGTTTTCATTTTGAAGAAAGCAGAGGCAAAGCACACAGATGGTTATCCAAATAACTTCAGTGACCGTGGGGGAAATTTCAATAAAAGGGCACAGTCCACCAGTTGTGGGTACCTGTTCCATCTGTGTCAGAGGGAAGATACTAGAAGATAATGGTATGTCAAAAACAGCCAAAGTTGGCACTGTGTTGCACTTCCAGAGTAGGGAGCTGTACTGTTCTCAAACCCACACATCAAATCTACAAAGTAATTACAGTGCCTGAGATAGGCAGAAAATGGGCATCTTACATGTTTGTCAAAAAAAAAAAAAAAGAAGAAAGAAAAAGGAAGAAGATTAGGGTATCTAAAGTCCATTGTCCTTCTTAGGCCCCATCATTTCACTGTTTACTGAATATCTCTTCATTCCAGGAAACAAAGAAGAGAGAGCATGACCTGAAGGTCAAGGTGGAGGGTTCTTATAAACCCAGCTGGAAATGGATTGTACAATGGGGAGAATCATTGCTAGCCTCTGCTTTTTTTATAAAAATGAAGGGTGTGTTCACTCTAGCAGCTCTAGTAGTACTGCTATGCTCATGACACAGAAAATGAACTTATTTGAAGTAACTTGGACTTAGAGAGTTTAGGCCTTTATAGAGAATACCTTAAATTTGCACCGTTAGATTCTGTGGATGCCACTGTCAATGGTGATGCTTGCATTGAAACATAAATCTAAAATTTTTTATTTGGGAGTGCTCTTGTGCACCCATCATGTGTGCTGGGTTGTGACAAGACCTGGATGCATGTCAGCCCGTATTTCCATGTCTCTGTTTTTCAAGGAAGAAAAGAAGGAAACTGGGGTACATGGTTCAAAGTGAAATCAGTCTAGACCAGGAACAGAGGACAAGTGATGGAGCACGCCTACTCTGTGTCTAGACACAGTCATAGTTCCTAATAGGGATGCAAATAAAGTGTCACTAAAACCAAAGGCTATAATCTGAAAAGTACTTCCAAGGGCTTTTAGATTAAAGGAGATATACAAGTTGGAATCATTACCACTGAGAAAACAGCAAAGGTTCCTCAGTTCTGGACTGTCAGTTCATGTTACTCTGTCAACATAACTGAGCAAAGTGCCACTGATTAAATAAAGTGCAAAGCTCTGGTAATTGTGGTATGTTGAAGAACAGAGATTTAGCTCACTGATTAGTCTATGTGCACAGTCCATTCAGATTAACGAGAATAGTGGAGTTGGCTAGCTCAGGAAAGAAATGAAAACAACCTTACCATCTCAGTAAAGACATCATCACAGGCCATGCGAATCCGCTCAACGGTCAAGGGGCTGTTCAGCGTGAAGTCCAGGGGCAGTCCTCTTTCTTTCCGTGCAGCAGCCACTGCATCTTGTATTGCAAAGAACACCGAGCTGCCCAAGAAGAACCCGGCCTCGCCCATGCCCTGACAGAGGAGAGAGGCAGCTGCAGAGACTGGCCTTAGAAACTGGCAGCAGAGGGTTAAATCAGCACATCTCCATTGTAGTTATCTGAAATACACTGAATCACACCAGCTCAGTATTTTGTCAAGTCCAGTGTATTTGGATTCAACAATTTTCTTTGGATCTCTGAGAACTTTCAAATCGGAAAAACATCCAAGGACCATGATTTAGATGATAGGGATCATTTTAAAATTCACAATGCAGCTACACTATCAAAAAAGCTTCCTGCTGGGACTTCAGAGCTCACAGTATAAAGACATGAAATAACTCATGACTTCTCACATAAGCTACCTTTTCTATATCCAAGCAGAATTAATTCTACATGATGAAATAGGAAAGACAGACACTCCCCCCCCCGCCCCCCCCTTAGACTCTCTTGCATGGATAAAGTTTGTGCTAATTGTGACAAGAAATGTGCCTTTTGTCTCTATCTATTTTCTTCACTTGGAAGAGTTTGTTTAGTCATTTACACTATGTAAGGCCATAAGAACATGGAGTGGATTTTCTTCCAGAAATTCCTGTTCTTTTGTGTACTAGGTTTGGCTGGAATAGAGTTCATTTTCTTCATAGTAGCTGGTATGGGGCTATGTTTTGGGTTTGTGCTCAAAACAGTGCTGGTAACACAGGGATGTTTTAGTTACTGCTGAGCAGTGTTTACACAGAACCAAGGACTTTTCTGCTTCCTAGCAGAGTAGGCTGGGGGTGCACAAGGATTTAGGAGGGGATACAGCTGGGACAGCTGACCCCAGCTGACCAAAGGGATATTCCATACCATATGATGTCATGCTCAGCAATAAAAGCTGGGAGAGGAAGAAGGAAAGGGGGGACATTCAAAGTATGGTATGTCTTCCCAAGTAACCATTACCCATGATGGAGCCCTGCTTTCCTGGATATGGCTGAACACCTGCCTGCCAATGGGAAGTAGTGAATGAATTCCATTCCTTATTTTGTTTTGCTTGCATACACAGTTTTTGCTTTACCTATTAAGCTGTCTTTATCTCAAGCCACAAGTTTTCTCACTTTTACCCTTCTGATTCTCTCCCCCATCCCACCAGGGATGGCTGCATGGGCTGAGCTGCCTACTGGGGCTGAACCAGGAAACTTTGTCATACCTGCTTTAGATTCGAGGCTGAAACAGTAGGCATTCCTGTCTTTTAGTAGCCAGAGGCCTACACTCCCCTTTAATTCCCCTGTTATTTTGAGGTACTTTTTTTTTTTTGCTTTTATTTTGAGTCTATGAACAGTGCTCAATTCTAGTACTGGGTGCCTTCTCAGAGGATGATTTACCCTTAAAACAGAAAGAATAGTGGTCTGCCACAGTTAATGGAAGAACTGGGCTCTATTCCCATACCTATCATAGGTTTCCTGTGAGATTCGAAAAAGTCACTTAATCTCGTGTCATGACTTCTCTGCCTTTAAAAAGGATTATAATATTTCCTTCTTCTATCCTTTCTCCTGTCTAGGAAGTTCAAGGTCTTCAAGATGGACTCTTTCACTTTTGATGTATAGCACAACGTGTAGATACAAAAAAGTTTCAATTTTGATTAGGGTTTCTAAGTGCTACTGTAATACCAATAAATCATAGGAAGAAAATTACTCCAAAAACTCAGAATATTGGTGTTTCACCATTTAAGTACAATTTGTTCTATGGCTGAAACTGGACTTAATTTTTTTTTTTTGGCGGGGGGAAAAGTCTACCATACCCTACAGTCATTTAGAGTTTTGCAGCAGAAATCACCTGGTATGCTTGCAAACAGTAAGTTTGGTGTGTTTACCTTGGAAGAATAGATAGCAATTGAGTTGTGTGAATTTGGCAGTAAATAGACGTGGAACTGCTCTGGAATGTCACAGATGGCAGGGATCTTATATGTATCTGGGCCAAGAGTGAGCTGTTCTCCTTCTGGGGAAAAGTAGATTTCTTCTAATGTATAAAGACCAACTCCCTGAATGAAGGCCCCTTCAATCTAAGCAAAGAAAAAAAGTAAACTTTTACTTCTCATTCAGTCATTTTAAAAGATAAAAACATATATACACTTAGACTTACTTTCTAAGATTACACATGAACTGGCATCTTTCCTTCCAAAAGAAAAAATTAGCCAACATAGGCCAAAATAGGACCAAGCTGTCCTCATCTGAACTATACAAATATTTTCATTGGCTCAAGTTCTAGTCTTCCTTATTCCTGGCTAAATTCACTGTAACTAGTACAGCTTTGGCAAAATTGAGAGTTGAGTCAAATCCACTGACTTCAAGCTTATTGCCCACAGGAACTCCAGTGAGGAGATATTTGCTCAGGGACTATGACATAAATAGTCTGCTCAATCTGATATTTGCTTAAAAAGATTTCCAGATAGCTAATGAAATTTCTTCTTGAGAAAAACATCTCAGACACAAATAGCTGATAGGTTATAAGAGGCCATCTTAAAGTAGAAAGGAACAACTGCTGAGTAGACACCTGGGCTATGACAGTGGTGATGTAAACACTGGTGCAAAGTGAATATAGAATTGAACTGCTAAGAAAGAATGATTTGACAAATATGGCAATTCTTGAATGTGCAAAATAAACCTAGTATTTTAGGCAAAGGGCAAGTATTTGAAGATGAGTCTGTAATAGGATAAATAAGCAGGATAAGAAAGGCTCTTAAATTTAGGTCATATTTTTAGGAGCATTTCCTTTGACTCTGCAAAGAAATGACAAATATTTTTTACACTATGAGTTCAGCACCACTTTCTTATTTACAAACTATTAGTGAGTGACACCACTTTTGTCACTATTCAATTTGCCTGTAGGTATAGGTAGTTGAATTCATAATACAAAGCTATGGATATAACAGACCTTTAAAGAAAGGACTGTTCCATGTAAATAGCTTTTTCCATTACATTTTAATTTCTTGTCACAGTTGAAGTCAACAGTGTTCTGCAGCTGGTTAAGATTTAGCCCTCAGTCAGTAATTCTGGGGTAGAGTAAATTGATCAGGAAAAAATCATAAGGAGATTCAGGGTGCTAATCCTGCAAGACATTTCCGAAGTCTGTTGGATCTTCTTTTCTCATCACTTCTCAGAAGATCAGTAAGTAGAAAATTTAACCTAGTATTATTTATAGCTGCAAATAAAAACAAATACTAGTACACTGTCGATCCAACATCCTTGAGTGTTAATGGATAGTGTTTCATAGGCTTTGCTGGCTATTAAATTGACCCATAACAGCAATCATTTAGGCACAAAGAGGAATGTTCACTAACATCTAATATAAAGGAAAACTATGGAAGTTCATACCTGTCCTATATCTATAGCTGGATTTATGCTAAAACAGGCATCCATGACAATGTCTGTTCTGATGTTCTGTTAAACAAATAAAAGGTGGTATAAAGTTATATTTAAAATACACAACAAAGGGATCCTAAACAATATATAGTCTCACCCATGAAAGATGTATCATCACAAGCATTATAGATTTATTCTGAAACATAGAAGTATTTGAGACAGGCTGTGTTGATGGAGAGTTTTAGATAATGCATTTGTGGTGGTTGTTTGAAACTTGGAATATGATGCGCACATACCATTAATAACAGGATGATCATGAATTCAAGAATAGCTTTGTTGCTTGTTCTCCTACAGAATCTGAATTGCTTGAAGTGATATTTAGCCACTTCCTATGCTTTGCTGTGAGTGTGGAAGCACAGGCACCTGAACAGAAGGTTCAGGGTGGGGACAGGGAAGGATGGCTACTGGGCTGTCTTTATACAAGGTCCAGTGGCTTCTCCTCCTAAATCCCAGCCTGGTGGGTTCACAGACCTCAGTGATTTTGGAATCTAGCCCCTCATGGGCTACTAGATGTCTGGCAGTAACTGCAGCCAAACATGCTGCCCCAGTAGCCAGAAGACATTTGGTTGGTCTCCGTACAATGCTGCTGAGAGCTATGTCTGTGCTAAATCCCCTTTGCAACAGGTCATGTTATGCGAGTGTGGCTTCATCTGTTTTAAATGTAACTGTTAAAAAGGGGACTGTAACTAGTGATGTGGTCTTGTTGAAGACCTGTAGGGAGATGTTCAGAAGGTCTAACTGAATTTCAAAGCCATCATATATGGTGGAAACATTAGACCTTTATTTTCTGCTGTTCTCATAGTGTTTCTTATTCTTATGATTAACATCAGACTTCTATCACAAGAACAGGATGAACAAAATTGTATTGAAAAGGGCACTATAGCCATTTATTGTTCTGCTGGCGTTTTGTTGAGTACATCCAACAGACTATGTCTCTGTTCTTAGTCAAAAGAAGCAAAAGAAAGAAAATTGTCATATGAATGTAATGATGGTGGGAAATTCACCCAGCTCTGCTTCCAGTTCATTCTGGTTTTTGACATTACCTTGTGGGCTCCTGTCAAACAGTCAATTTCTACTTCAGAACATGCAACTCCAAAGAGAAAATATGGGAACGCATGGCCTTTCTTTGTGTCCCAGTTCATGTTTGTAACATAACCTCTGGAGGAAGGAAGAACATCCCTCAGATTAGATGAATTTGTTCAAGATACCCCCCTCTGCCTATCCTTGTCCTCACTGTTGAGACCACTACAGAAATCATAGAATCATCTAGGTTGGACCTTTAAGATCATCGAGTCCAACCATCAACCTAACACTGCCAAAAACACCACTAAACCATGTCCCTCAGCACCACGTCTACCCATCTTTTAAATACCTCCAGGGATGGTGATTCCACCACTTCCCTGTGCAGCATGTTCCTATGTTTGGTAACTGTTTCGGTGAAGAAACTTTTCCTAATATCCAATCTAAACATCCCCTGGTGTAACTTGAGGCCATTTCCTCTTGTCCTATCACTTGTTACTTGGGAGAAGAGATTGACCCCCACCTTTCTACAATCTCCTTTCAGGTAGTTGTAGAGAGTGATAAGGTCTCCCCTGAGCCTTCTTTTCATATAACAGGATATAGCATAAACTCTCGAAGCTAACTATTTTCATAGGATCTCTATAGTCAAAGACAACCTAAGGTGTAGCACCACTGATAAATATATGTTGTGTGGGATGGTTTGGGAAGATAGGAGAGTTGCAAACCATGACGGCCATGGAACAAAATTCCTTGTGGGCCTCCTATGTCCTACTGTAGTTGACCTTGGAGAAGACTCTGTGGATCAACTATCAAACTAGCCAACCAAGAATATCAAGTGCTTCTGAAATCAACATGGGTTGAACAGAAGAATTCCTCTTGTCTAAACACTGCAGTCTCTGGTCCAGGCAACTTCTTAATCATTTGTGTGCTGCGTCTGATAGGGCCTTGAGAAGGGTGAATGGGGACATTTTTATCCTTCCCACAACTTATTGACAAAGTAGCACCTCCAATGATGAGAAATTAAAAAAGGCTAATGGTTTTCCTTACTTGAAATAGCCAGTAGCTGAAAGACTGATGCTCTGCTTGTGAGCCTCACTGATCTGCAAAAGGTATACTCATTATTAAAGAGAGAAAAATAAAAATTCTTTATCCCATATTTACAGAAAAAGTGAAACTTTAAAAAATCATTTTAAAGAAAAAGAAGCCCTGAGTAAAAGCTTTACATTCCATTGTGCTCTGAACGAGTCTTTAGGAAGGGACACATTGCAAAAACTCTAAAGTTGGCTAGATTTATCAGGACATTGTGTTGCACCACTTGTTTTTACACTGTTTCTGCTTTTCTTCTCCTCCAGTTTACTTCACACAGGGAGGACCCCTCCTCCCTCTAGAAGAATGGCAGCTTTCACTCTGCACTGATGGGTTAATCGTAATCTAATAGCAAGAAACAGAGAAATACATTTACCCAGTCTTCCCATTTGCCATTAGGATTGTCTCTTCTTATAGGATCCAGACGCTTCCAAAGGATTTGGCAAGCATCCTAGGGAGGAAGAAGGTTACACATCATTGACCAACCCACAAACCCAAATCTATCTGCTGTTTTCAAGGCAAAACAAGTTCTTTCTTGGAGAAGCTAGTTTGTCAAATTCATTCTGAGGGCCATAACCCTGTTCATTTACCTACAGTTTACTCTGCTAACTGCCAGCTAGAAAGCAACACTTTGCAAAGAGTGGCATTGGCATCTGCTCTAATGTAACTGAGGTCTTCACATACCAGGCTATCACTGAAACCATCAATAAAAAGAAGATAAAGGACCTGACTTTCGTCCCATTTTTATTTACTAGATAGAAACCACTGGCTTGAATATTTTATTACAAATTAAATGAAAGCAGAATTGGTCCCAAAGCATTTAAGTGGATAAGGGTGTTTCAGTCTGATTATTAAAAAAAGTACCTGAAATATAACTTATGCTAAATTTTCCTTTAAATTGTGTTTAAATACAGAATAAAGTGAAAATCCATAAATTTATCTAGCAGCAATCTAAAAAACCACCTCATTTGTAAATATTACACAGTAAAGCCAAAAAAAGTGACCCTTTTTAACAGTGTTCTGTAATTTGCCTTCTTTAAACTATGCATATAAAATAAACTAGCAAGAGAGATTTTGAGATAAAAGAACTCAAAGCTATGCAAAACCAAAACAAAATTATGAATCCTCAGAGGGACATTCATTGTTCAACAGAACAACCGATTATGTGAAAAAATGGTAATAAGTCTAACCTGGACTGCTCTTGCATTGATTTCTGTTCCGACTGATCCTGCTGTGTATTTGCCATTAGGTACAGTTGTTGTGCTTGTTTCACAGAAGTGTATATATGACAATGGTATCTTCAGTTCACGACTGGCAATCTGTAATAAAAGTAAACAAAAAAATATTCAGTCCCACCTGAAGATGCAATCTCAAGTCAGGAATTCATCATGCCATTCATCTCTCTTCATACACACACAGATAAATGACCTAATTCAACATTAATACTATGACTAGGACAAATGCAGAAGTCTTCTTTAGCAATTATTCTGTAAAACAAATATTATATAAATAAATTCAGATAACAGAAGATAGGATAAAACAATACAATGTAATACTATATGTTTTGCCTCTAATTAATTGCTCTCTCTAATTAGCTTTTGGTTACATATGGAAAATTTTTAATCAAATTTAAAAAACAATTACTCATTCTGGCTCATGGATTTTCAAATCTTATTTTATTTTCTATCTCATTTGAAATGGCTTGGTTAATTTGTGTTCCCACTTTATTGTTTTTCACAGTGTTCTAATATTCAGATGTTAATTCAGCTCATTTTGAAGGAGTGGCCTCGTTTTAGCTCCAAAATGACCTATTTGGCACATAGGTTTTTTTATCACTATTTACACCAGAAATGCATAAAATTTAACTGATGTTATCATTGGTGTTGGATACACTACAAAGTTAAATTTTCAGCACTTTAATTCCCTCTGAAAAAAACCATTGAGTCATTTTTGCATGTGCTCTCTGTGCCTTAGCTATCCTGATAACAGTGATGTTACCACAAAGATGATCTCCTTTCCAGGTCTTGAAAGATCACTTTGATTGTAGCTTTTATTTTTCCTGAGTTTTGTTTTCATCAGTAACTCAGAAGCAATAACCCGACATTAAACTTAGCTTTCTTATGTGTATAGAATTTGCCTATTGCACTTCTTCCTTTTGGCTCAGTTATCTTTCTTGTTGTGTTTTGTTTACCCTCAGATGCTAACTCACTCACCTGTAATATCTTAGTGTGAATTCCTTGTCCCAGTTCAATTCCACCATGAGTGACTAGCACAGACCCATCTATATAGATATGGACAAGAGCTCCAGCCTAGAGAAAAGCCACAGAAACTTGGTAATTTTCTTACTGCACTGAACAAAGGTGCATAAGAAAAAGAACAAGGCAAAGACAGATTTAATTCACAAGAATTGGTATATTATTAAAAGGGAGTGGAAATTCTCCAGCAGCCTTACAATAACAAATTTCACTGCTCTAAGACAGGATAGACTCTAAATGAGCTAGTAGTTATTCACAGGAGTTCTGCAGGGATCACAGTAATTAGTTCAAATAACAGAAAAACATATTTTTCTTCTTGTGAAATTGGGTGAACTAAGAATATGCTGGCTCTAGTTATAATGTATGTGTAGCCCCAGATACTATCCCCTCCTCATCCACAGTAAGACAACCTGGAATCAAAGGCATTTTGGACAGATGGCAGGTATCTCCTACTACGAACATCTACAGAACTTTTCTTTTAGAACAAACAATAGCAGAGTTATACTCTTGTTTTTCTGAAGCTGAGGGATTAGTCCTAGTCCTTTGTGTTTGCATGTATCCATACAGGGTAATAACAAGCTGATGTTCATAGTATATAATTTTGATGGAGCAATGACACAACTGCTTTTCCGTTCTCTCTCATAGGCTGCCAAGACAATGGCTTAGAACCTGATTCTCTTTCTGTTTGTATTTTGGTACAGCCTTGTGTTAATAAATAGCTATCTTAAAGAGAGGAAATGCAAGAAGCAGGCAGGAATGAAAGTGATTCATGAAAAAATCGGGAACAAGTCACTTTCCAAGGAATGGTGATGAAAGAAATCAATCCCATACAAGCCATCCACTCCTATGAAGGAACAAGTGGATATGAAAGAGAGCTAGAAATTCTGTAGAGAGACATTTTGCTGTAGCGTGCAATCAGCTACCAACATTCAGAGAGCAAACAGTACGGCCTGAGACATATTGTGAAATACAATGCCTCCAGGACATCTTTCTGTTTGTTATTAATTCTACATTGAGAAATAATGGTGATCTCTTTTGTGCTAACTTGTGAAGTTTGCAATCAGATAACATTTTGCTGATGTCAGTTAAAGTCTTAGCTGACAGAGATAAGATTAAACAGTAAAACTCCAAGATTTATATCTAGTTTTTTGGAAATTCAATGCAATGCCTGAACTTTATTTTGAAGGTTTTGGTGAAATGTAACCATTATTTATGCCTTTTTTTTGACCTTTTGTATCAGATGAATTGTGATCCCTAGATTCAATGTTTCTTTACCATGAGAACATTGTTGGATGAAATATATTGTCTCTCTGAGCTCTTAATCTACAAACTTGTACAGAAACAATCAAGAGATGGAACAAACAAGTAACGTATGAAGCATGTGGATTTACTTTTTCATGCACTTTACTCTCATAAACAAATAAAAATGTTTGTTCATTTAACTTGAAACTCATTTGAAAGAATTTTTGGTTCAAGGCATGAATTAAAAAAAAAGAAAAAAAAAAAGCTGGAAAATTTTCCCCAAAATACCACTATCTTGAGCCATAAAAAAATCCAGTAGCAGAGCTTAACCTATCATATAAATGGGACTATCTGAACTATAGGAGCGATAATTTTTCCTCACTATGGATCAGATTATGGCAAGTTCCAAGTTCTATGTTTTTACAGTGAATTATTTAGCTTTATGCTGGAAAAGATAGCATGTTGGGAATTAGAAATTCACGTTTCTGTGAGGTGAATAATCCTAGAATCATAGAATGGTTTGGGTTGGAAGGGACCTTCAACCCAAGGGAAGATCATCTAGTTTAACCAAGGGAAGATCATCTCTTTCAATCTCCCGTGCCATGGCCAGGGAGATCTTTCACTAGATCAGGTTGCTCAAAGTCCTATCTCATACTGAGTAAGCATTTATAAAGAGATCATCCAGACAGAGTGATATTCTTTCTCAAAGAAAATATATGTCAGTGGATGATATTTTATGCTAGTCCAACGAGTTGGAATTTTTTTCTCTTTCTCTTTCCTTCCTGCCTGTAGAGATTATACTTCCTCTAGTTTGGAGATCATAAAAGCACTATTTCAAAGAGGTTACCTGATGAAAATAAGTTGCATTAAATCCAACAGAAAACTTCATGGGAATGATGGCAATCCCTTTCTTTTTCCAGTAATTTTTCATGTTAAATTCTTCCACAATTGCTTTTCTGCTGTAGTAGTCAGACTTGTCCAAACATTCTTCCCAACATTTCCACAGATTCTCTGCATCAAACTCTTCTTTGAAGGATGTTAGGTTAACTCCTTTGTACATATTTATTTCCCTAACCTAAACAGCCAACAAATTTACACACGTGCTGAAAATAAACATTGCCTTATAATATATTGACATATTATATGTAATATAATAACATGTCATATAATGATGTCATGAGATAATTAATACTTATCTATAAACTTAATGTCATATCCCTTTCTTGGAGGAAATCACTGCTCAAATGGCCTGATTTTTTTGCTCATGTCAAATGCCTGTGAACTTAAGTGGTGTCAGTGGGATTGTTCACAAGGACTACTCAATGCAAAGAAGGTTGGTAAACTCAAATTCTAAATAAGACTAGACCAAAAACAGAGAACAACATGGAGCAGGGTGAGAAGCTCAATAGTGGTGAAAGAAGAGTAGAATACCTGGTAAATCTCAAGGAGACTATTGAAAGTGGCGAGAGAACAGTTGTGACATGTAAGGAAACCTTAGAGCAGCTCTGGGCAAGGCACTAAGTTGACATGAGGAAATCAATCAAAAGTGTGGAGCAAAGCTTGGGCTTGGAGATAGCAGGTAGATAAGTGAAAGCAGAAGTTAAAGCTAAAAAAACTGGGCTTTGGGGATGCATCTGAAAGCTTTCCTGAAATGTGGTAATGGACAGTATGTAAATGGGAGAGGGAAAAGATTCAAAGAAATAGGGAAAAGACACGATGGTTGGCATCCTAGGAAAGTAAAATTATTTATAAACCATAGCTTGGATATACAAGAGGTTGGTACATATGAAAGAGGAAAAGCTTATGCTGTCAAGGCAGTGTGTAAGGATAGATCTTGAAGATCTATCAGGACAGGCCTGTCAGTCTGACCTCAGTGCCTGGGAAGATTATGGAGCAGATCATTCTGAGTGCCAGTACGTGGCACATCCAGGACAACCAGGTGATCAGACCCAGTCAGCATGGGTTCATGAAAGGCAGGTCCTGCTTGACTAACTTGATCTCCTTCTATGATGAGGTGACCCGCTTGGTGGATGAGGGAAAGGCTGTGGATGTTGTCTACCTGGACTTTACTAAAGCCTTCGACACGGTTTCCCACAGCATTCTCCTGGAAAAAGTGTCTGCCTATGGCTTGGATGGGTATTCTCTTTGCTGGGTCAAAAACTGGCTGGAAGGCCAGGCCCAAAGAGTGGTCGTGAATGGCATTAAATCCAGTTGGCCACCAGTCACAAGTGGTGTTCTCCAGGGCTCAGTATTGGGCCTGGTGCTCTTTAATATATTTATCAATGACCTGGGCGAGGGGATCGAGTGCACCCTCAGTAAGTTTGCAGACGACACCGAGTTAGGCGGGAGTGTTGACCTGCTTGAGGGTAGGATGGCCCTACAGCAGGATCTGGACAGGCTGGATCAATGGGCCGAGGCCAATGGTATGAAGTTCAACAAGGCCAAGTGCCAGATCCTTCACTTGGGTCACAACAACCCCATGCAGCGCTACAGGCCTGGGGAAGACTGGCTGGAAAGCTGCCCAGCAGAAAAGGACCTGGGGGTGTTGGTCAACAGCTGGCTGAGTATCAGTCAGCAGTGTGCCCAGGTGGCCAAGAAGGTCAACAACATCCTGGCTTGTATCAGGAATCGTGTGGACAGCAGGACTAGGGAAGTGATTGTCCCCCTGTACTCAGCACTCGTAAGGCCCCACCTCAAATACTGTGTTCAGTTTTGAGCCCCTCACTACAAGAAAGACATTGAGATTCTGGAGTGTGTCCAGAGAAGGGCAATGAAGCTGGTGAGGGGTCTAGAGAACCAGTCTTATGAGGAGTGGCTGAGGGAACTGGGGTTGTTTAGTCTGGAGAAAAGGAAGCTCAGGGGAGACCTTATGGCTCTCTACAACTACCTGAAAGGAGGCTGTAGAGAGGTGGGGGTGGATCTCTTCTCCCACATAACAAGTGATAGGACAAGAGGAAATGGCCTCAAGTTACAACAGGGGAGGTTTAGATGGGAGATTAGGAAAAATTTTTTCACCAAAAGGTTTATCAAACATTGGAACAGTCTGCCCAGGGAAGTGGTAGAATTGCCATCCCTGGAGATATTTAAAAGACACGTAGATGTGGTGCTGAGGGACATGGTTTAGTGGTGTTTTTGGCAGTGTTAGGTTGATGGTTGGACTCGATGATCTTAAAGGTCTCTTCCAACCTGGGTGATTCTATGATTCTATGATTGGAGAAGAAACGGCAACAATTAAAACTGTTGGGAAAGTGTCTCTGAAGGCTGGAGAGAAGCCAGAAGTGTCAACTTGGTAACTGAGATGATGGGAGCTGGCTAACTAAACTGTTGATAGATGGATGGATCGAAAAGACAGGAAGTCCAGTTCTGAGAGGCCAAGATGTAGGTGACAGCTGAACATACACAAAGTGGTCTCAAACTGGTCACACAGTACAAGAGATTATACTGTTTTGACTGAAGCTGATTATACGAATGGCAGTCATAAAACATTTTGCAACAGATCCTGGGCCAGTTTTCTCCACTCTTATCTGTATTGTATCAAATATTATTCCATGGAAGCATAGGTGCTGAATAAAGTACCATTCAGCCTAAGTAAAGTTACTAGATCTAGTTCTATGAGAACTGTCTTAAGTACAAGGAGCTTCTGACAGTCTAGGTCCTAGAACTCTCTGTTATCCCATGTTTTATTTGGCAGTGTTAGTTCTTTTACCTTCTCATGTGGTAGGCCAGTCTGAGTTGCCACAGCCACAATACAGGTCTCCACAAACAAGCCTGCTTGGGGAAACCCAAATCCTCGGAAGGCAGTATTAGAAGGCAAATTAGTCTTGCAGGCATGGCCCCTGACCCGGAGATTGGGAATACTATATGCATTGTCCACTTTTAACACAATGTACTCAATCACCTGTAATCAGAGATTATAGTTGTTAAAATGGTTCAATTTCCTTTAAAAGTGAAACCTGTGGAAGACACTCAAGAGACCAATGAAATATAATTGTTTCAAGGAAGAGTAGAACTGCACTCAGGAGACCTGTTCTGCTGGTTTTTACACCAATGTAAGTAAAGAAACTGTGTTTAAATCAGTGAAAGTACATTTAACTCATAGGAATTACAACAGCATAAAGAACTACTGAGGGGAAAAATCAGACCTTCATTTTTTGCGAAGTGAAGGAATAACTTTATAATAATAGACTACCTAATAAAAATTCCTGTCTCTCTGTCTTCACTGAACTTTTAAATCTGCATTTTTTATGTCCAATATCACCTAACAGGAAATATTGTACCTCCTTAATGATATTCTGTAATTGACATCTGGGCCACAGATGCATTTGTACTTTAGGTAGATGAGTGTTATAGTTAACAAGAATAGACATATTCTTAACAGAAATAAATTGTGACAAAGAGCTGTTATTTTCTTTTTGAGGCCAGTTCAGTCGGTGTAAAGTGGTATCAGTGAAGAAGGACTTACCAACTCAGATTCATCTTTTGTACAGCCACCATTTATATAGCACTGAAAATCTGCAGCTATGATTCTACCATCGTTCATGAATCCAACCTGTAATACAGCAACCGATGCATTAGTGGTCTTTTCTCTGATGTATTTCAAACTTCTCTTTAGAAATAAGCTAACCAGTTAACAAATACCCCCTGAGGTTCAGACTACAGAACACAATGGGATTTTTTCCAATGGATTGGAAAAATTACCTGCATGGATTTCTGTCTATAGGATGGTGTCAGTTTGGATCTGAATATGCAAACCAAGAGCAAAGTATGTATAAAATCCACAAATCATCAGAATACCTCAGCTGCCCACAAAGCTATTCTCTTATGTAGACATTGACTATACTCACACAGAATCTGAAAGCTTGTTCATCACTGTTTTCTGTATGAATAGAGACCAGAAAGAGGATGACAAGATCACTAAAGAAAATTTTAACTATGATTATGCTTATTCTGCTTTCTGAAGTATTCTATCATCCTGATGATTTCGCCACCTAGACGACATAACAGCATGAACCAATAGTGCATATACTTTGCAGATTACGTATTTAGAAATATTCACCAATTTTGACTTAATTCTAGTTCTGGTTCCTTCCTCTTCAACCTTTTTTTTAAAAAAGTAATATATGGTTTTATTTATTTACTAGCTTATATAATAGTATTTAAAGGGGAACAATCATAAAAACCTGTAAAATAATTGCAAACCAACTTGTTAAATGATGTAAACTGATACAGATCCATCAGGATTAAGGACAAGAAAATAAGAGATAATGAATATTATTGCTGGCTAAATCCTGCATAGCTGCATGGATAGCATAAGAGATGGGACTGATGGGGAGAGTAGTTTTTGCTTAATGTAGTTAAGCAATTCATGCAGATTTTGCAGTTATTGCATTTAAGTAAGGGTCGGGGTCAGAGTTAGGATTTGAGAGATCAAGATCAGCATTCCTTCTCTTTCAAAACTATAACCATTATCCAAACTTTAGGAAAAAAATGGGAAGTTGTAACTACATCAAAACAAAACATGAACCATAAGTCTATAGCAGCTTATTGAAAATTCAGTGAGAAGGATAATTCCTCCATGTTTTTTTCTGCAAAAGAAAATGACCTTAATTATGACCTTAGACATAATTCATAATCTTTACCCTAGCTTCAAGATAGCTAATTAATGAATAATGGCACCAGAATGAATATGATTGTTTCTTCTGCTCTAAATCCATACCTAAATATTTAGCTCCATGTAAGATTGGACAGCAGGAAAATAAACTCTCCATTGTTTCTTTACTCCAAGCCTAGTCCTACTTCTAACACTCATCATAAGACACTCAGATAACCAACAGCTGAAACCAAAGGAAACAAGCTTTTGCCACTATCAGTAGCTTTAGGACTCATAGACAATCCAGCAAGAAAACAAAATCTTGACATCTATTTTTACCTTCCCTAGCAGTAGCCATAAATGCAGAGATCCCTGGTTAAGAGGGATCTCCACTAAAATGAACCATGAGCCATATGCCTTTTTCAATACCACACAACAAAGCTTGGGGCCTATAAGGTATTTTATAAGTAGTAATGCTCCTCATCAGGGGGGTTATACAGTATTTTATAAATAGTAACACTCCTCATCAGGTCCTTTGAGAATTCCAACCCTCACCATTATAAAAATAGCCTTAATAACTTGAGAAAGATTGCTCCAGAATTATACATAAAGCATACATTCCATCCAATATAAATACTTATTATAGCTCAGGGGCTCATGAAAGACTGTAAAAAAAAAAGCAGCAAACTGCACACTCCCCCCTCCTCCT
>VYXH01001987.1:1636545-1660422 GCA_013397275.1 Burhinus bistriatus | reverse complement strand
CCCGCATCCTAACCCTAACCTTCACAATACTCTGGTAAACAGTATCTGCACCAAAGCTAAACATAAAGCATGCCTCCTTTCCAATACCTAGTCTCCTCCAAGCTCAGATGCTAATGTAACATAGGAAATCAAACTCCAGAATATTTCCTGTCAAAAACAGTAACCTTAATCTTGGCCTAGCTTCTAGAATCCTCAGGTAACCAGTATGTGTGCAAAATTTAAAAAAAATATTAGAACTTCCTTCAGAAAATCTTGTTGCTATTGCCTATACATGACTCAGCAAATTCATCTTTGCTTGTTTTCTTTAACATGCTTCTAACCCTAAGCTTGGCATAAGCAATTCTGGATAAGTGATACCTGAATCAAAGGTTTGAAATATAAGTCAAAAATAAGGCATGATCAAGTCCTCATCATAGCTTGAAGGTCCATGTATAATTTATAAAGAAAGTCCTCTTGCTTTCATCTTCCTAGGGACATAGATGAGTTCCCTAATGCAAATCTAAACCTATAATGGCAATTCTCAGTTAAAAGATGACTAAATCAAAATGAAATGCCAAATGCTGCTTTTCCAAGACAGCTATCATAGTGCTTCGGGGAACCATGCATGTGAAAAAAACCCCCGCACTTTTTATTCAAACCTTGACTCTAATCCTGACCTTAGAAATACTTTATTCCTTCAGCAAAACGAAACATAAGCCAGGAACATCTATCAGCTGCAGCCCTCATCCTACCTCTGGTACCTGTGTAAGACTCAAGAAAGAACCAAGATTCTAATTTCTTCTTTTTCCTAAACTTTACTGTAATGCTAATAGGGACTGAAAATATTGCCAGTGCCTTCATTAAAAAGGACTTCCCTTCATTCTTTTCACCCTTCCCAAGTGCCTATGGAATAACTCAGGAGGAAAACAAACATCTTAGCCCTTGTTTTCTTCACTTTGTTCCTAACTTTAACCCTAACACTGCCATCAGTGATATCCATGTAACAAGAAGCTGCATGAAAACTAAATATAAGCCTTTTCCGTTTCTAAAAGCAAGGCTGATCAGAATTTTGAAGTTTCTAGATGATTCAGCAAAAATCACCTTCCATTCCTTCTTTTCCTTATCTCTACCTACATCTGCAACCTAAATCCTAATCTTAAGAATGCCACTGTTATCAATATCTGCTAAGAAATTAAAATAAGCTGTTCATCACTTAAAACATCACTGTCACCTCAGACTGAGGACAAAACTGGTTATATTAGGCCTGTCTTCAAATGTGTCAGCCAGCAATGTGCCCTGGTCACCAGGAAGGCCAATGGAATCCTGGGCTGCATAGGGAAGAGTGTGGCCAGTAGGTCGAAGGGAGGTCATTCTCCCCCTCTACTTGGCACTGGTGAGGCCACAACTGGAATAACTGTGTCCAGTTCTGGGCTCCCCAGCTCAACCAGGACAGGGATAGAGTCCAGCGTAGGGCAACAAAGATGACTAGGGGATTGGAGCACCTCCCTTATGAAGAAAGGCTGAGAGAGCTGGGACTCTTTAGCCTGGAGAAGGCTGAGGGGAGACCTTATTCTTGCTTAGAAGTATCTAAAGGGTGGGTTGAAGGAGGATGGAGGCAGACTCTTTTCAGTGGTTCCCAGTGACAGGACGAGGGGCAACGGGCACAAGCTGGAACATAGGAAGTTCCATTCAAACACAAGAAAAAACTTCTTTACGGTTAGGGTGACAGAGCACTGGAACAGGCTGCCCAGGGAGGTTGTGGAGTCCCCTTCTCTGGAGATTTTCAAGACCCACCTGGATGCAGTCCTGAGTGATGTGCTCTAGGCATTCCTGCATCAGCAGGGGAGTTGGACTAGATGATCTCTAGAGGTCCCTTCCAACTCTGAAAATTACGTGATTCTGTAACAGCTATATGAAATATCCTGGCCTGGAAGTTTTGGGTGGTTGATATACACATATGCAGTATATGCAATTACTCAGACCTGTGACCCCTGCAGGACTGAGAAATAAACGAAAATTCTCCTTCCATTTTTTCTGTAGCCACAGTTCTAATACTATTCCTAATATCAAATATATATAGATGACCTATATAGCTATAGCAGCTCTTCACACAGCTAGCCCTCATCTTAGTTCCTGAAGTCCATGCAAGTATCGTTAATAAACCAACTGTTTAACCACTTTTCCCCAAAGCACAATCCTGCCCCTAACGACATATTTTATCGTAGATTCAACCATAATCAGGTAATGGATACGCAGAAGAATATGAAATACATATGCTATTGACATCTGTCAGTTACAATCATATTCCTTGTCTTATGGTGAACACAAGATGTAACCAAAAATGAAACTTTCCTCCTTTCTTTTCCCAAACCAGTTCTAAACCTAGTCTAATCATAGGCAGAATCTAACAGTATCTTTGTAAGCAATGTCTTCAGCAAAATGACAAATATATACACTTATCAACCAAACTCTACAGCTCACGCAAGAGTCAGTAGGAAAACCAACTCCTCAGCCCTTCTTTATTCAAACCATATTGAAGCATAAACCCTGTCCTGGAGGGTTTTAATGTGCTCAAATCATACACCAAAAAGAAGGGGTTTTCCCCTGTTACCACCAGTTGCCAAGCTGACTTCAGTGCTGGCATTGTTTACCCAGTTATTTTTAATGTAAGGATTTAGAGGTCAAAAGGAAGAGTTTTGCCACCAGCTGAATCTTGCATTACATTGCAGGGCTGTCTTCGTATCTGAGAAGTGGCTCATATTCCATTCTGACTTACGTACTTGTCATCTGAGGATAGGGTAGGGCAGTATTTTGGAGTAAGAAAAGGGATGGATAGCTCTGCTTTTTCTGGATATTACATGGGCTGTAGGAATAGGATGATAGCTGTTGTTTCGATTCATAGTATTTGTCAGGGTACTCTTAGGACTGGGGTAAGGTTGGTGCTGAGTTAGGATTTCAGAAGAGCAGGAGTTTGGTTTCTTGCTGCATCTTGCTAGTCAATGAAATGATGCTAATTTGCCCCAAAAGAAACTATTACCCAGTAACTGAGCAAAATACCTTCTCCTCTCACTCACTTTATATTTTCCAAAGAAAGGGTGCCGTCCACCAGTGATTAACATATCCATATTTCTTTCAAGGGCAAAACGGACTGGACGCCCAGTCCTAAAGTGAACATAAAAAAATACACTTTTATTACAGCCTGTTCATACAGATTACAAAGACTTTATGTGTACATGGTCAAACTCCTAGTGGTGGCAATAAATCAATCTATTCTATGTTTTAGTTTCTTATTAACCTACCATGCCTGAGTTTAGGCTGATTCAGCAGATTTAATTTTTTTTTTTTTTTTTTTTTTTTTTTTTTTTTTTTTTTTTTTTTTTTTTTTTTTTAATTACAGAAACAAAGTAGAGGAAATGAGCTTTTCAGCTTTTAGCTTCTCAATAGGGAGATGCAAATTCCATGAAGCATGCACAGGACATGGCAAGGAAGCCAGAGTAAAGGAGAGCTGTGGCACAAATGCCTGATGTGAACACACCTATGTATTAGGGTAAAAAACACTTTCACTGAAGATCTAGAGCGATACTCAAGACACTGTGCCTGAGAAAGGCCTGAATGTTTGGGATTTGTACAGATCAACCCTGCAAGAAACTGCATGGGGCCTTTGTTTTGGCTCTCAGATAGTAAAGGAGTTCCATTGTCAAAAGCCCAGAGAATTTTCAAGCTTCTATCCAAGATAAACTGCCAAAGAGGTAAGAAAGATGATGTTGTCAAGATAACCCCCCCGAGCCGGGTTCAGGACTAAAGTTCTTTTTTCATTCAGTCTTGTAATCTTTAATTTGTTTTAGTTAAATCAATAATTTGATTTAGTTAAATCAACTTACTTGTTGGCTGCCACTGCTGCAATTACAGCAAAGAGTGAAGGTTTAGTAATCTTCCCACCGAATGCTCCACCAACACGTTTCACATGGCACATGATTTTATTGGACTGGAGGTTTAAAGCTGAAGCCACTAACTCCTGCAAAAGTGAACATCCAGGGTTTTACTGAGAATTGTTACCTACCAAAGTACCGTAAAAAATGCCTATTTTCCATGGCTAACCATATATTAAAAGCTAACAGGTTTAAGAATCCTGGGCAGAAAACTAGAGTTGCTACAGAAACAAACAAATAAAAAAAATTTCAAACAAGTAAAGATGCTAATGAAAGCACAGTTTAGTCTTTAAAGAACAGTGGAAATGTAAAAATAGCTTTATAAACTAGTTTGATTAACTGATGCCATATATAATAATCTCTATATAGAAATGCAAGTTTCACCTGTGGCTGGAGATAAAGCATCAACTAAAACATCAAGCTGAATGGAAGAGTGATTGTTTACAGCACACTAGACAGTGTAGCTAAAATACTGACAAACCATTGCCTTCTGAAAATATCTCCTCTGACAGCGCTTCCAGCGATGCAAATAGAGGTTTAACTTGCCAGGGTGACAGGGAAAGCTTAAAAAATGCAAGCCAGTGATGAACTGCAAAAGCTAATCCCAAACATGTAGAAATTAACATATATTCTTTGAAACTGTTGTTTTCTACAGGCCTAAAATCCAATTCTGATGTTACCTAGGACCTGTTAACCTTTTTTCCACATAATTTCATATGATTTGTATGCTGTTATTATTTACATATTAATTTATCATTATTTACACATGGTTATGACCCCATCATTATCAATGTAACTAATCAGACGAGCAATGCAACTTGTCTGAATACTCTTTCTAAAGCTGAAGACACTCATTGCTGCCAAAAAGTCACTGTTCAGGATTGTACTGAGGATTCTCACTGATTTTAGGACGATTTGGCCAATATATCTGAGACAGAACTAGTCTTTTCTCAACGAGATTACAGCCATATTATCTATCCAAGATACCCTTTGTTCATGCCATAGTAATACTGCTCATTTGTGTCTGCACTGCAGTGGATAATACAAATAACACAAGATCTACTGTTACATTCAGCTTCATCATTAGTAGTCAGGCCTCTTATTTGCATAAAAAGGTTCAAATCAATTAATCTGAATTGGAAACACCATTAGGGAGTTGCAAGAGAAGCACAGAAGACTGAAAGCAACTCCTGGCCATATAGTTCAGCTTTAAGGTTATTTAGGTAAGAAACATGTATCATTAATACTTTGTTTTACCTGTATATCTGTTACATGCTGAGTTGACACATACACGTCCATTTCTTGATCCTCAACTCTTGGAATAACAAGCACACTATTTGTTTCCAGATAAAAATGTTCCTGTCCTCCCATGTGTAATTCACCTGTTATGTAAATAATGATAGAAAAATCTAAGCTGGATTTCAAATGAACTGTGAGGAGATTTTTATTTGCCTATATATATATATATATGTATACATGGCAGGGAAAAAGAGTTTTGTCACAGTAGAAAAAGAGTTTAATTTATGTTTTTCTTCCTTGTATCTTGGGTTTACACTTTCTGGGACCTGTGTTTATCGAAAGGAAATTATTCAATCACTTAATCCCTGTATAGTTTGGGGTTTTTCCCCCCAAGGATATGATCAGTATCAATTTAATATCTCATGCTTTTTCTTCTTTAGGAGGCTACATCTCTTCTGCTATAACAGGATTATAATGTCTTCTTCTGAATCGTTTTGTGACATGACAGTTGATGGGGAACAGTTGGAAAAAGTCCAAAGAAGGGCAGAAAAAAAATCATCAGAGGTCATGAACCTACATAGAGAGACAGCCAGAATTGAGGAGGCTCAGCCCAAAAAAGTGAGGGAAGACACGAATCTTGAAATCCATGGAAGGCTGCTGCAAAGAGGAAGAGAACAGTTTGTGCTACGTGCTTACAGTAGAGAGAACAAGCAGCACAGTAGTACTTAAACTGCAGGAAATTGTTAGCAATGAAGATAATCCTTCTAATGATAGGAATGGTGAAGCACTGGAAAAAATCTCCTGGGGACACTGCAGAGTCTTCATGCTCAGAGGTGTCCAAGAACAACTTAGATAAATCTGGTCATTCTTTCAAGCATGATATGGATAGAACTGATGTTGGAAAAAGTAAAAGGGCTGATGGTCTGCTATATTCCCTCCTGTGATCAAGCAGGTATCAATTCACGTGTAGTTAGTATTCAGTGAAGAGAAAAACTCAGCTGTGGAAATCTGGGGAGCGGTAACAGCAGAAGGTAGGTGTCATAATACATGACATGAGAAGACAATCAGAAAAGCCCACGAGCAGGACACATGAGTTGTCTAAGCATTTATAAGGCGCTCACTAACAAATTTCAGACCTGCATTCAAGTGTTAGAAACACAGAATTAGGGGAAGTATTAAAACTGTCCAAGCCAATGTTAAAAGAAGCATATCTTTGTATCGTATACCTTAATTTTAATAAGTCTTTTTACACTGTCCCACAGGCTACTCTCATAAGCAAGTTGAGAAGTACAATCCAGATAAAATCAGGGGTACAACTGATTGAAAACTGTACCGAGAAGGTTTAGAGGACTCGCAGTCAAGCTGCAAAGATGATGCATGTGGAATCATAGAAGAGTCTCTTCGGAGTCTAATGTTGGCCCATGGTTGCTTTAATAACTAATGTATAAACTACAAATAATATCAAACTGGAAAGGGCTGCAAGCCCTTTAGAGAACAGGTTCAGAGTTGAAAGTGATTATTCTATATTGGAGAAATGGCCTGAAATCAATGGCATGAAGTTCAGTATGGATAAATCCCAGTACTTTAGATAGCACTGTTGAACAAGATCTAAGCGGGGATTACAGAGGAGCACAACTTGATTGTATATCTACAATTGATAACACCACAACAACCCTTATCTCATTCTGTGATACTAATGTTATATAGAATTTCTGGGAGACTCCACTTGGCATTGGTGAGACCCAATCTGAAATACTACCATAGAGAAGTTGGATGTAGTGAAATTAGAGATAATGGAGAAATGAGCAGTGACAATGATAAAGGTTAGCAGACATGACTTAATGGGGAAAAGACGGGAGGACTCTGTTTAGGGGGTGAACCTTTAAAGGTTGCAGGAAGGGAGATTTAGATCAGGTATTATTAAAAAAAAGGATTCTACTTATAAGGACAATTAAACTCTAGAACTAACTACAATAGGAACTTGTGGAATATTCTTCACTGATACTTCTTAAACATAGGTCTGATACTTATGCACAGAGTCTGCTCTGGGACTACTGGATCATGTTTACTATTTGAAGACAGTGAATTTGGTAACTGTTGAAGTGGTATTCCAGACCAGTTTACTCTGATCCCTTTGTTTCTGGGATTAGCCTTAAATCAAGCAGTCAACTTAAAATGGGATAAGTTACGTTAGCTAACACCCATAAACAAAGCCTATTTAGCTGTAATGTTTGTCCTAGGATTAGGGCACTTCGTTTTAGTTAGCTGAGTTTTAAGACAAGGAAATGGTAGAGTTTAGTCAACTTGAGCTAGCAGGTGTTAACTAAGCTTCATTTAAACGTGGCCATTTAACTCCATTCTTAGTGAAGGAGAAAAAAATCAACAACAGAATGAAGGGTTTTTTGAGAAGATAATAAAAATTTAAATTCAGCCACCAGCTGGAAATAGATTCTGATCTAGCATAACTCCCTTCTCTTGCCTGATGCCCTGCATGTATGAACTACCTTCTATGATTTCATCAGCAGACTTGAATCCTTTCTCAATATCTCCTTTTTCTATTTTCCTTTCTTCAGTAATGTATGATTTATGTTTTATTGCATCCTGAAGAAAAAAACAAACCCAACAAGCAACATGTTAATTGTAATTCAGAAAATCAGATGGTTTTTATATAGTACAAGCTTTCATCATCCATATGATCTTTTTTTAGATGGACAGATGGTTGTAGCTAAGTATTAGAAAGAGTAGGATAGTCGTTCCCTTTCCACCATCAAAGAGAGCTTCTGTTTTTTTCATTTTTTGTAGTTCATATAATTCTCTTCTTCCTCTAGATTAGAAATACAAAATGTCTGTAAATGGCATTCAGAGCTGTTGAAAATATTTCAAAATCAGATTGCTTGCTACTGAAAACCTGCCAGACTTGAAAATTTTCAGAACATGGATGCAGGATGTGTGATTCCAGAACTGCTGCAAACAACCTCTCAAATGTAATTCTATACTGACCTCCTGCTGCTGGGAATTTGGCTTCTGGAGGCATGGAATTGCTCACTTAAAACTTTCTGAATATTCTTTAGCAATTTTGCCCTACATCTACAAAGACCAGGCTCCAACATACTGGATGAATAGATACCTAATAAGATTTTTTTTGTGTTTCTAAAAATAAAACTCTGGAGGCCATTTACAAACTTTCTACACTTCATCTTCAGAACCAATAAAGTCATATCTCATGCCAAAAAAATAAAAAAAGAAAAAGAAAAAGAAAAATCCAAAGCCTGGCACAGCTCTGCACAAGGAGGTAAGTAGTGAGTGGGGTGAGTTAAGATCTCTATCATACAAAGAAAATGAGACAGATTGTTACCTCAATGGTCAGAATTGGCTCCAAATCTTTGTACACTATTTTCACCTTTTCAGCACCGCACTTTGCCTGAGTCACTGACTCTGCAACCACAGCACAGATTATCTGACCAACACAAATCACCTGCAACACACCGATGTATTACCCAAGGAAAAAAACACAGGAGCATTAAGTTTCTGTACACAGAGTGTTTTGTGGAAATAGATTCTGCTCAAATGCCAATTTTATATTCTGTTTCTCTATGAATACTATCCCAGTGCAGACTTATCTTCATTAGATGAGAAGTCTATTAGCGTCTTTCATCTGCTGCAATATTTCTGGCATTAGAAATGCTGCTGACATCAGTAGTCATGATCATTTCCCCTGTGTCTATCCTGAGGTGGCCAGATACTGTGCCAAGTAAAATGCCATCTGGCACAGACTGCTTTACTTTTCTGTACTTAGAAAGGAAGGAAACTCAGACAAGAAGGAATAGAGAGGTAAGAGCAACACGTTAGGAATTATTCCTGCCCCACTGCAAATACCGTGCAACAGTGTCACTTGTGATGGAGTACAGCCTGAGGCCTGGGACATTCTGTATGGTCATGCTGGCTGCATGGATCCTATAAATTTCTTAGCTCTCTTGGTGCTCAACAAAAAGAAACAGTGTTGTCTCCCATTGCCATATTCTACTGTATAATCTGGCAATTAATTTCATATTGGTTCCAACTGAGCAATTCTCATTTGTTTCATCTTTGAAAATCTCAAATGCTATGGCTATTTCATCCTTTCTCAGAATCCATGACAGTCACTCATTTATCAGCCCTTAAGGAATCATGGCTGATTCATTCAAATCCCAAGTTATTTAAGGGAGCTTTTCTTTTCTCTCTCACTGAGGAATGGCAATTCTGTTCAGCCCAGCCTGCCTGGCAAGGTGTCAATAGCTCTTGCACTTATTTTCATTTCATTGCAATAAGATGATACTTGCAAACTCACTTTTCTTTTTTTTGCAAATAATTGAAGCAAAAGGTCCAGACATTCCCCCAGAAGCAAGAAATACCTTATCTTCTGCATATGCTTGCTCATCCTTGCCATTTTCCCCTGGAACATCTCTTGCTGTCACTACATCAACCACTCCTGGCACCTGAAGGGCTTCTGATGCGTCAATTGATCTGGAAAGTAGAACATGCACATAAGTGAGTACAGTGCATGGTACAAATATCTCTAGTAAGAGTAATTCAGTGAACTTTAGGACAGAAACATAAACACTTGGTATTCTCACCACAGATCTCTACATAGAAAAGAAAGTGGAAAAGTGTTGATTAGCATATTGAGAAAAAATAAATGGAAGGCATGAGCATCTGTGTGTGCATGGCATAGAACAGCTCTTTACATTCTAGTTCCAGTACATGCAAAATCTAGGAATATATTTTCTTTCTACATTTTTTGTATTAAAAGGGGTGAATGCATTAATACGGACTCTTCTGTCCATATCTGACACTATTTAAAGCACACAGTAAAGAAATTCTTACTTCATTTGTAATGCATACCTCATAATATGCCCAAATCAGATAGTAAGAATAGAAAATACTCCTTAACATACTTACGTGCATACAGGTTTTTTTTACTTACATAATCTTTGCATGGGCTTTAATACTGGTGACCACAGCCAATGAAAGTTCTCCATCCACTGGACGAATGTCATCAATGTAAACTGCTTCACCAGTGGCATGCTTAATACCAGACTGGTGCATGATGGGACGGCCCACAGGATCTTGTGGAGACTGTCCAGGGTCAACATCCTGCAGAACAGGAAGATGTTATCCTCAAGCCAGAACAGTAATTGTAGAAAGCTTTACTCAAAAAAACTTCCTGAGAGTATTTTGGAATCATAAAATCCATGGGGAAACCATCTAGATTTTTAATATTTGTGCGACACATTATAAAGGTCTAATTCCATTTTTAGAATTTGTGCGGGCACCAAGGTGCCCTGACAGAGGTCTGAGAAATATACTGCATTAGATATCATTCGTGTCTCTAGTAAATGGCAGCCTCTTCTGTGGAAAGACTGCACTAAATAAATAGGAAAAAAAATAAAAATCAAGAAAAGAAGAGGTAAAAGGGACAAAATGACTAGTCCACACAGTGGAACCACAGTAGACAAAGGAGAGCTAAAGCCTTCTGGAAATTATAGCTAGCCTGTCTGCTTCTGATAGCATTTTTGTGCAAGCCACACTTTTACAGACTTCAGCATCACTGCTTCAAACCATCATTATGGTTAGAGAAAACATATCTGAAATCAGGAATATATTCAGGGATCACTCTAATACCTTCTTGCCCGTCTTCCTAAAGAGACAGGTGCATTAATATTCTGGCCAGCATTAACTGGACTAAAAAATGGTTTGATCCAGGTTGTTGCTAATTAAATTCCCATCGACAATCCCCTCTATTACTTCAAAGACAGCTTGGAATTGAAAGCATTTGAGACATACTTAACAAATATACAGCTTTGGTGCTCTCTGTTGTTGACTTGCTGATAGTTCACATTAACTTGAAACAGACTATTATCAGGGACCGTGAAAATCTTCCAACATTTATGTTTTGGTTGAGCTTTTACTGAGTAAAGGGTTCTCTGTAAAACATATCTTCTTAGTCTCTTAAAGGAGAACAAAACAAATTCTTGGCTGATGCTGGAATGTTTTTGTAGAAAACTGATAAGAAGCAGGAAAAATTTTATTTTAAAATTTTTCAATATTGCAACAAAACAAAAATATGGGTGAAAATTCTTGATGAAATTTGAAATTTTTAAAAATAGAAATCTTCTACTGAACAAACTTTTTCACATACCAACCGCCTCTCCCTTTCACACTGTAGCTTTGCAAATCAATCTTTAAGGCCTGAACAATCACAGAGATGCTGCAGTAGCTTATTCCATTTATTTGTACTGAGGCTTACTGGACAGTTTGACTAAATTCTGCTGAGTCCTTGCATAGCTGAAAGCTGCACCCCTGTTGCAGCTGTGTCAGGACAGTCTGATGCTGCACAACACCTTGAGAGCAAGGAGCGTGGCTGCACCCCGAGAGAGGAAATCTATAAAAATATAAAAGATTTCCCACAGGGTCAACAGTTTCAGCAGTTTCACACTACAATTAGTGAAGGCTTAGGAATGAAAAGTTAGAAGGGCAAAATACTCATTAAAATAGAGGGTCTGTGGCAGTCCCAGCTACAAACATGCCTCACCTGATAGATTTGGACACCTTGGGGAACACCACTTTGTAGCATTCCCAAAGCACTTGACTTCTCCTGTGAGAGCTCAGCATACGTGAAGGGATACTGAAAGGAAGGTGATGTCAGAGCAGTGTTGTCAGACCCTTATTTCTAAAACAAAAGTTTTCCTCTCATGTATTTTGAAGTAAATCCTAGCACCTTTACCCTTCCCTCTCACATCCCTTAATCTTTAAAAAGCACAGTTTTCCTGCACCCTGTATGCTGATGTGGGTACACAATTCTTGTCCAGTCCTTACCATCTGATGTAAACCATGTAATACTTCCAGGTAAAATCTGAAAAGGAAGCTGACAAGCAGAGTTCTTCTATATTCTACTTTTCCACCCAGAGCTGATGGTGGGAGAAAAATTTCCTCCAGCACCAGTCTGCAAGCTTCGTTCAGCATCTGATCATTCCATTGCCTGATAGAAAAATAGGCTGACATGAACATACACTTCTTTATAAGTAACAGGCAGCTAAAGCTATTGTGAAGTATGTGGGAAGTAACGAGTGAATCAGCATAAGTTATATCAAGAAATAACCTATTGTTAGGGAGGACAAGTCAAATACAGATTGTGAGAGGCTGATGATGGGATCGCCACTGGCAGAATCAAACAGACCCCATGCATCACACCGTGACTCCTGCATTTTGCTTAAATGCATTAACGTATCCAGTACCTTCCTATGAGCTTCTTACAGGATTTTCTTGCACTGACTGTGGTTGAGCCAATGCCTCCATATAAAATACTCAGATCTACAATGGTGTCTGTGCCTGGACTGAAGAGGACTCGCATTCCAGAATTCACTATGGAGAAAGCATTTTTCTGACTTTCAGCCTGTCTGAAGGCTGAAATAAAGTCATCCTAATGGGAAATAAAGGAAGGAAAAATTTCATCAATGGCAGAAATTGACTGAAAGAAAACAAATCTGTTATTCCTTGTATTTTAGGTGTTACCATTGTCCAAAGAAAGCAACATTTTTAAAGAACATTTGCTAGAATTACTGTTTCACTTAAACTTCTTATTTTTCTTGATGTACTAAACTAATCATAGACAGACATGCTAAGAGAAGACATTATTTGAGGTTATCGACATGTAAGAAAACATGCCAAATTATTAATTTTATCACCGGTTTAATGACTTCAGAGTGCTGGAAAAGCAGTCCGGATATAAGCCACTTCATATATGCCTGGCATGTTCTTTAAACTGAATTCCAGCTTAGAAAATAATGATTTCATCTCCAGGACATGGAGGCCCCACTGTGCTAAGAAACTTGATTTTGTGAAGGTTTTACACTCAGAGTTTCTACATTTTATGCTACAGTAATGGCATTTACAGAGGAAGACACTAGAAAGAGCTGGGCTTTCTATTGTCAGAAATACTTTGTCCTGGAGACAAATCCACATACTTTAAAAGAAAACATAATAGCAGTTTCTTTCATGATCGGGTACAGGTAAGTCCTTTGGAGAAAGTGTATAAAGTGCTCTTTCTGTAGCCCCAGAAAGAAACTTCAGATTCAGACAGCCACAGAACTTTTAAAGTAGGGGTTAGCAGGTTAGATCTGTCATTATGAGTATGTGATACTCTCATGACAAATGTAAAACTCAGGATTACAGGATGAACAGTGAGTCTTGTCAGAGACGGAAAATCCTCTCAACAGGATTTACATTGCTTCACTGAAGCAACAGTCACATCAAGCTACCCAAAACCAAAAGCCAGCAGCTGACAGGAGCAAGAGTGAGAAACTGACAGGTTTTCACCTACACTTTCTGTTGACAACTCTTGCAAAAAAAGTATGCATGTGCCTTTTCATTGTTTCAGCAAAGTTAATCAAAAAGGCAATTGAGCATGAAAGTGAGTGGCAGAAGCAGCCTCCCCAAAAAATGGTGTTGATTTCCTTTGGTGAGGCTGCTGAATCTCACATGTTATTCACATGATTGCTGACAGATAATTTTCCTGCTCTTCAAAGTGACCTTTTGGGTTTGCCCCCAGTGTTATTGTCTTTTGTTCATTTTGTTGTCTCCACCTTTGCTGTTCTTCGGTGCAGCTGTCTCTCTCTGAAAGTCAAGACTCTGAAATACTCTCTATGATAGCTTTAGTTCTGTGGCAGAACTTGTCATGGGACAAAGTAGGTTGGATTTCTTTTTTCTTTTACTTTGTTGAGGGAACTAACCCATTCCTCCTTAAATTTCTTTTCCAGGCTGTTTGTCTCAAATCACCGAGGCTCAAACTTTCTGGGCAGCAGAAGCACTGTTGCTGCAGCCAGCACAGATTATGCTATTGCAGGCTTTGAGCTCATGGGAATTTCGTTGTTTTTCATGGGAAACCTGCCATGGCTGGCCAGCCTCTTCTCATGGGCAGAAGCACTCCTCCAGCACGAGGTCACATATGTTTACTATGCTGCATTGCAATGGGCAGCTACTCTGGGGACTGACCCTCTGATGTCAAGGTTGGCAGAGACTCCTGTGGTCACTCCCTCATTGACTTCAAACACAACATACTAGCTTGTAGTTGGGTCTTCCTCTACTTGCCCCGTACTTTTCCTCACATCCACTAGAGGGATATCTAAGAACACAGTAACAATTAACACCACTTCCTCTGCCCCAACTCCCAAAAGCTACATGCTGCCACCTTTGGTCACAGTAGTTAGGACCTTATTTTGTGAGTAGTCACAATGACAGCTCAGGACTGTTCAGTGTAAATCGCTTATTAGTTCGTGAGAAGAGGCCAGAAATGAGCTTTATTGTTGAAGACTGTGTGGCAATATGGCATTTTTTCCTGGAATATTCAGGCAGCCCAAATTTCTGTGTCTGGAAGGGGCACACAAGTGCACCTTTCAGAGTGGGGGAAAAAACAGTAAGAGGCCCAAGAAGCAGAAGATGATGACCAGCTGGAAGAAGTGGGAGAGGTGATGGAGGGATACCAGAGCTTTCTTAGCTACTTCCAAAGCAGTAGTAACCTGCATGTTTCAATGCCAACTGAAGATAATGGAAATGTTCCTAATAACTACACTGGAACTTGAATGAAACCTCTGAAACATCAGTCTTACCTTCATAGAGTATGGGATGAGAACAGAAACAATGACCTCCTTGGGCTTTATGTCTGCATGCTCACATCCGGCAAGAAACTGATCATTTAAAAGAATCTGCCGTTTACCATCTGTTCGAGAAAACCATAGTCTGTTATTGAATGTGGAGCAAGAAGAAAACATTTCTGCATTGCAGATTCAAATTTAATTGAATCTGTGCAAAAGAATATATTAAGGCCAATACAGCCTTAGTACAGTCAGCTCCATTCAGGATCTAGCCTTAGACTGCAAAATCCTTTGAGTGGAAAGGGCAGTCTTTATGATACATATTACGTCAATATATTTCCCTATATGAATGCTATAGTCCCCCATCATACATAAAATACTATTTTATACTTTCTAGAAAATGTCTTACAAATGCTAATAATATTCAGAAAATTAGCAATTTAGATTTATGTATGGCTATTCTATTTCTGCTCAAAAGCTTTTAGACCATTAAATTATTAAAGCACAGTAAGCTTTTAAGAAATTATCAAGCACTGTGATGAGATGGAGAATCAGCCCTGTACATCTTTAGTTCAAAGACAGTAGAAATGGTTGCCAAGATTTTCCAAAGTACCCATGGATTCTATGTGACAAGGGTAGGACTTGCTTGGACTTGATTACTGGAAGTGTTATTTAACATGGTGCACATGTATACACACACACATATGCACAAAAGCACCAGTGACTTCAAGAGAAGTTTCTAGGTGCATGGCCCTAGAGAATGAACCAAAGCTTTTTTTAAAATGAGACAGGCATAAGCAATAAAAGCAAACAGTGGTGAAGTTACAAGATAAAGCTAACCTGTGTGATAAATGGAGCAATATAACTAAAGGCAGTGTAGAAAGGAGACCTTTTTACCTGCCAGGCCTGCCTACCTCACTTTCATGAGATTGCTAGGTGCTGTTTCATTTTGCCTTGTGAAACGGAAAGACAGTGTACTGGCAGACACTTTTTGCCAGTTAAAATGACAGGCAATTACCAGGATAATGTTGTCCTCCATTCAGTAACATGTATCATTCTAATTCATCTAGGACATGCACAGTCGTGTTTCATTTGAAAACTGTCACCTATCACCATATTCTTTGTTGCAGTGTTCTCCCCATCCAGCAAAGATATTTGGCAGGGAGTCCAAAGCTTACCTTCTGATGCCAAGTTGAGGACGCATTTGCCAACTGATAAGATTGGGGTCAAGTCCCAGGTCGATCCCCTGCTTACAATGTGTCCTCCTAAAGACTTTAACAAAAGACGAGGTTATTTTTAGGTTTGCCCTTCTTACATGTAACAGGGATCTGTATTATCATCTCATTTTATTCACCTAAAAGGCCTGTTGGAAGAACTTGTATTTGTTTTGTTCAATCTTAATTGAAGTTCTACATTTATACATTTTAATGTGATTAATTTATTGTTCCCTTCAAAACTCCTGTCTCATATCATCTCTATTGAGAGACCAGGTTTAGTTTTCTGCCCCCCACCTCCCTAAGAAATGGCTATTCCCTTAATCAAAGGAAGAAATACAAGATATTGAGGTAAGGGATTTTTAAAAGAAAATCAGGGACAAGATCAGAGATGCCTAATACACGATGGGTAAACAGCTATACGCTGATAGTCAAGCTAAAGTAAGATTGGCTGCAGAGTGTGCAGTACCTTAACAGAGAACCCCATTTTTCTTCTTTGCTCAGCCTCTTTCAGTTCTCTGCTCAGCCAGTGAACAGGGATACCAGAAGTTTCTCTGGTTCCAGTTCTCTGGATATTTGCCCCTGCTAACTAGCATAGGACTCCCAGTTATTTCATATAACTTTTTTGATGGTATTAACTATTTAGCCTTACAAGGCATGATCCCAGCCTCACCCAGCTTTTCTCCATGTATTTGTAAGTGACATTCACACAGATAGGTCTGTAGTGTTGGCTTATTTACTGTCACTGCTGAATACATACTGCCATGCTCCTGATCTGTTCTCCAGCTAGAGTTCTCAGCTGCTGCAAGAGAGCTTGGTAGATTTTTGTTTTCTCTTCTGGAAGTTTCAGGACTGCCTCCATCAGGATGTCTCTGAGCTGGGCCAAGCAGCAGGCAGCTCCTATTACTAGCCCTGAAATCAAATTAATTTAAACAGTGAAATCATAGTGCCACAATATAAATGTAATATATAGCTGATAAGGCCTCTAAAGATTTGCTTTGTACACAGCTTTTGGCAGCAGGATGACAAAAAGAAATGATAGTAAGATGCGTTTTCTATTACATACAATAAGAAGTGCAAATGCTATTTGCTTATTCAGTGATAGCTCCCAGTATACACACATACCTGAAAAATATACATTGCATATTTGCACACACCAATGCACATCCCTTTTTTGTGCTCTGAATTCCCAAAGACATGAACAACAGTTGACTCATTAGGATGAAGGATGACCAAATTGTTGGAAAATTCCAAGACTGCAAACACTTGATCACACTTCCAGTAGTATCAGAGAAGCCACTACCAAGGACTTCAGTGAACACTGGAGTAAGCCTGCAGAGAAGTCTTCAAGTGTTGTGTAGCATTTTTTCTGAACAAAGGGGCCATGTTCTAAAGTAATCTTTTATTGATGGATCTGCTTAAATGCAGAGTTGCACTGATATTAGCATAATAATTTGAAAATATTTATAATTCAGTAGCTGCTGTAAATCATGGAGTTAGGAGAACGTAAGGAGAGAAAGAGGCAACTGTAACAAAATGTTAATTTCTCTAATTTTTAATCACTTGATTTCCCATGAGGAAGATGCTGCATGTCATTCTTTGCCTCTCCTCATGGAGGTGATGTGCCTACTAGATTGGATTCTCAACTGGTGGACATTAGCACAGCCCTTGTGATGTCAGTGCGCCTGCAATAATTTTGATTAGCTGAGAATCCAGCGCAGCCACTCCAAAGAAAATCCTGTGATATTTTGGACTGGAAATTTATGTCTGAATATCTTGTGCTGAAAATCTAGCCCTAGCCTAATCAATGTTCTGTGGACTTTGTTACATCAATGGTTGTGATAGAAAGGCTCATGACCGGTGAAAACATAACAAAAATAAGGCTGACTTAGGGCCTTCCCCTGTGTTTGTTGTCTGCAGAAATTTGAGATTTGAACACATATATTTTCACAGAACAGTTTCATAAATTGTCTGTCACTATCCATCATCTCCAGACCATAGGTGAGCTGACATATTGGTTAAAAGCCTTAGTGAAATGACTGTTACAGAGAAAAAAATCTTAAAATATTCCACACCAATGAGAGTCAACAGTTCTTACTGCTTCTGGCATCAAAATAAAAAACCCCAAGATAATTAGTCACCACTGTTTGTACATCAGTAGAGGTAACTTGGAGACTTACCATCATTTGTGCTACTCACTACATACATTTCTGGAATCCTAGCAGGATGGAGAATGATTGGATGATGGGCATCATGGCGATTTTTTTTGAGTCCTGAAAGGCAAAGTACGATAGTATGATTAGAGATCGGTTTAAAAAATTAACCATATTCCTTGGCAAGGAGACTGGAAAGTTCAAAACCACTGTAACTAAGTAGTTTCAGTGTCTTATGGGTTTTTGTTGTGCAGTATCTTGAATATCACATTTTACTGCTTTTACCAGGCCCAGTTCATCTGCTTCTTTCTGCAGTCCAAAGGCTGATCTGAAGTCCAGAGTCCAATATTCTGCTTCCTGACTCATGCTCCTTGTTCCTCTGGATTGATTTCTGGTCCTTTCCTATGTCGCATTCAGATTTCACCTTTCACCTCAGAGCTATACACAATTCCCCACCTGCTTCATCATGTTCCTAGCTACTCACTCCGCCTTTCTATATGAGCTACATAATTTTTGCACTTCCATTGTTCTCTTCTTGTGAAATGCCTTTAAAAAACCTATTCCCAAACTAGTTTATACATGTAGTAACTAGATTATCTCATGACCGACATCTCTCTATTGTAACCCTCAGACTTTCTATGTGTCATGGTTTGGGCTGGACTGGCCACTGAATGAACAACAGATGCTCTCTTTAACCTCTTTCCCTTCAGAGCAGGGCACTTTTCCCTTCAGAGAAGAATGAGAGAGAGAGAGAGAGACTTATGGACTGAAAAAAGAAACTAAACTACTTTAATGAAATATTAATAATATAAAAGAAAAGATAATAATATTAATAAGAAAATAATGAAATATATACAAAACCCGGTATTGAGCACCCAGGATGACCATCACACCACTGGCAGGCACTGAGAAAGTCCCAGACTGGACTCAGTGACAGATGGGAACTGGATTCTTGATCTGGATTCAGGAACACAAGGATCAGGACCAAAGGCAGACAAACAGAGTCCTCCTCAGATGCCGGCCATTGAAGAGAGAGAGAGACCCCTTTGATCTCCCAGCTTTTATACTGAGCATGAGGCAGATGGGATGGAATACCCTGTTGGTCAGTTTTGGGTCACCCATCCTGTCCACTCACTCCCACAGGTGCGATCCCTCTACGCTCCTCTGCTTCCAACCCTCCAACTTGGTACGTAACAAAGCTGACCTTGGTTGTTATAGCAATAAGTATAAGCAGGAGCCTCTCTGCATACCATTCCTTGGTATTCACTATAAACATCAGACCTTATCTGCTAGAAGCAGACACTGTTTGAAAAATATGCTGTTAATTTCAGAGAGTTAGAAGAGACTTAACTGAAAAGTAAAATTACGGAAAAGAAAATTGGTTCTGTTTTGCCTCAAACCAGGACATTATGGTAGTCCTTTTCATGGGCATTATTTATTTTGAGATGCTCAAGCTAACGTGGATGTGAAACGTTTGGCTCTCATCAGCATGACTGAGTCCTTCCCTATTCACACAAATTGTCTCTCTGAGGTTACTGGGAGAAGTTAGGCATCACAAACCCTGGCCTCAGGTGATGGTGGTACTAGTCCTAATCTAGTTATTGATATGCTACAAAAAATCACAGGAAATTATATTGGCCTAAATATTGAAGTGCAATCATTGTGGTGAGAGAATGCATTTGGGATTCCTGAAAGATAAAATGCAAAATTATGTGCCTACTGCATAGTCTAATTCCTGTGTCAAAAGATCTTTTGTCTTTCCATACCCACACTGGTGTTCCCCACAACCAAGGGTGCCTTTGGATACTTGGCTTTCAGCTCCAGAAGCTCCTTCAGGCTGGTGGGAGAAATCCATGTTGTTCTCTTGCCACGGAAAATCAGAGTTCTTCTTTGCTGCTCTTGAGCCATTCTCTGTGGAGGAAATGACAAAGATTTCGTAATTTTGACTGATGTCAATATAAACAACCATATTGCTAACTAGGACACTGTGTCATGATAGACAGTGAGACATTAATCACAGAATGGTGAGGGTTGGAAGGGACCTTTGGAGATCATCTAGTCCAACCCCCCTGCCAAAGCATGTTCACCTAGAGCAGGTTGGACAGGAATGCATCCAGGCAGGTTTTGAATATCTCCAGAGAAGGAGACTCCACAACCTCTCTGGGCAGCCTGTTCCAGTGCTCTATCACCCTCAAAGTAAAGAAGTTCTTCCTTATGTTCAGATGGAATTTCCTGTGTTCTAGTTTGTGCCTGTTGCCCCTTGTCCTATTGTTGGACAACACTGAAAAGAGTCTGGCCCCATCCTCTTGACACCTGTGCTTTAGATATTTATAAGCATTGATGAGATCCCGTCTCAGTCTTCTCCAGGCTAAACAGACTCAGATCTCTCAGCCTTTCCTCATAAGAGAGATGATCCATTCCCTTGATCATCTTTGCAGCCCTCTGTTGGACTCTCTGCAGCAGTTCCTTGTCTTTCTTGAACTGGGGAGCTGAGTACTGGACGCAGTACTCCAGATGCGGCCTCGCCAGGTCAGAATAGAGGGGGAAGATGACCTCCCTCAACCTGCTGGCCACACCCTTTTTAATGTACCCCAGGATACCATTGGCCTTCTTGGCCACAAGGGCACATTGCTGGCTTATGGTCAACTTAGTGTCCACCAGGACTCCCAGGTCCCTCTCTGGAGAGGTGCTTTCCAGCAGGTCAACCCCTAACCTGTACTGGTGTGTGGGGATATTCCTCCCTAGATGCAGGACCCTACGTTTGCCCTTGTTGAACTTCATTAGGTTCCTCTCCACCCAACTCTCTAGTCTGTTCAGGCCTCACTGAATGGTGGCACAGCCTTCTGGTGTGTCAGCCACTCCTCCCAGTTTTGTGTCATCAGCAGACTTGCTGAGGGAACCCTCTGTCCCCTCATCCAGGTTATTGATGCATATGTTGAATAAGACTGGGCCCAGTACTGACCCCTGGGGAACACTGCTAGTTACAGGCCTCCAACTAGACTCTGCGCTGCTGATCACAACCCTCTGAGCTTTGCCAGTCAGCCAGTTCTCAATCCACCTCACTGTCCACTCATCTAACCCACACTTCCTAAGCTTACATATGAGGATGTTATGGGAAATAGTGGCAAAAGCCTTGCTGAAGTTGATGGGGCTTTTCATCTGAGGTTCCTATAGTGCTGTACAATGCTGAGCTTTTAACATAACTATATTACTGCTCGAAAAACTGAGATGAGAACTAACAAAATGACTTGGTAAGAGACACACTAAATAAGTGGTAGGAGAAGATTAGTCTTATGTTTTCCTTTCTCCTGCTCTGATGATTCTGAAAGACTCCCTTTGTATATGATGTAAACAATAAAGCAATGTGATTGGACTTTGTGGGAAACCAGGATGCCAAAATCTCACTGCATATGTGACAGAGAATACAAGAAGTGTGTGTATTCTCTTAGTCAAGGAGGATCACTGCATCCCCATTTGCTGAGTGTCTTGTATCTACTGTACCAGACCCAGACTAGTTTCTACAATATGTAAAATCTTTTTGAAAATTAAAGTACCTAACCTACTTTCCCATTTGCCTGCAAGGACTAGTCTCTTCAGAAATATTGTCTCCTTGGGATGGCTGATGGGTATTTACGTTTTTGTTTAATCAAAGTGTTTTTCAGGCTCCTCCTGTCTTTCCCCCCCCCCTGAGAATACCATATATGTTCTTTTCATATTTGACAAGTGCCATGTGGAATGATGGTTTCAAAATATGCAAAAGCAATCACTGAGAAACACCTTTCTTTGCAGACAATGCAATAAACAAACAGACCAGCAGACAAGCCAGAGAACTCTTGCAACTATGGGCTGGCCTTCTAGGTAAAAGGCATGCCTGAAACATGAAAAAGGAGCTATGTGTTTGTGGAACCAGTCATAATCTTAGTGGTGTGGGCACCCCTCCTGCCATAGAAGAATCTGTCTCTAAGTATTCCTGCCTCGATATCTTCATAGCTGCTTTTCACGTGCGTTTTCCAGTACTCCAGACTTTCAATGCATGTTCACCAAGCAGGTTTGATTTCTAAAAACAGAGCTTAATGCCCAACCTGTTTAAATCTACTGATAGCTTGAAACAGACTCCAATGGGATTTGAATAAGCTTGGCGTAATCAATCAAGGTCATGTTAAAGACCTTGTGTAGCCTGGAGGAACAGTTCACTCCTCCTGGCAGCTCAGTAGAACAGATGACGGCACCTGTTTTCTGGCTGAACAGCTTTTTGAGCCAGCAGGAGTTTAGCCAAGATCTTTAATCCAAGTATAGAAGTTGCAAAATGTCCACTTAATACTTGCATTCTTAAAGCATGAGTCTTTCAAAGGCAGGTCAAGTAACAGAAAGGCAAATCTGCCTTCCACTTCACAACTTCATAAAGGAGCTTATGCCTTACTATGCATGTTCTGCACTAAGAGGTGATCATTGAACAAGGAAGTTGTATTCTATGACAAATACTTACAAAGCCAGCTGTCTTGCAGCAAATAGCATTCTGTAGTGCAGCAACAAATCAAAGAACCGTGCCATGCTTTCCCAGAACTCAAATGAACTTTTGTGAGGCAGTTGTGTAATAGCAGCAAGAAGTGCCCATGAATATTTGCAAAAGGAGTGCAAACAGTGAGTTTCACAAGAAGCTGTTGAAGCATAACTGAGGATTAAAAAACCCGCCTGGACCTGCCTGCTTGGATTCTACTCAATCTGGTCTGGGTAAATCCTGCACTACCATTTTCACAGCTCTCTTCTTTTGCCTCTCTCTGCAGATCATAGACACTTTACACCTCCTCATTTCAAGCCTCCATCTGTCTTTCTGTGACTCTCCAACAACTACTGCAATAAACCCTCTTCTTTCCTCTTCAAGTCCTTTGCCTTTCCTGTGGACCTGCAGCATTTCCCACGTGTAAGTCTAGTCTCAGGTTGCCAGGGTCTATGTACCAGCTGGAAGGAAACAGTGGGTCCTGTGGTCACTTGAATCCAACAGAGAATCACAACACAGAAAAGATGGAGAAGCTCATTTGGGAACTTCCCAAGAAAATACTATATTCCACAAAAAAAGCCAACTGTTCTGAAATGAAATTGTTCTGAGTAAGGAGTTCTTTTGGGAAAAGTCTGGAAACACAGTTTTGGTTCTGGAGAGGCAACCAATTTCTTTTTTGAAATTACAAGCTATTTGTAATAATGACAACATATGGATTACCCACATTGAAATGTCTCATTATGTTTGACTAAAACTATCTTGTCTGTTTATCTGAAGATAGATCATAGAATCATAGAATCGTTTCGGTTGGAAAAGACCTTTCAGATCATCTAGTCCAACCATTGACCCTACTCTACCAGGTCTGCCACTAAACCATGTCTCCAAGCACCACATCTACACGACTTTTAAACACCTCTAGGGATGGTGATTCAACCAGCTCCCTGGGCAGCCTGTTCCAATGCTTGATAACTCTTTCAGCGAAAATTTTTTTTCCTAATGTCCAGCCTAAACCTCCCCTGGCGCAACTTGAACCCGTTTCCTCTTGTCCTCTCGCTAGTTACTCGGGAGATCAGCTCCCATCTCACTACAACCTCCTTTCAGGTAGTTGTAGAGAGCCGTAAGGTCTCCCCTCAACCTTCCCTTCTCCAGACTAAACAATCCTAATTCCTTCAGCCGCTCCTCATAAGACATGTTCTCCAGACCCCTCACCAGCTTTGTTGCCCTTCTCTGGACACG
>VYXH01001987.1:1557722-1636223 GCA_013397275.1 Burhinus bistriatus | reverse complement strand
CAACTCTCTGGGCTCGGCCGTCCAGCCAGTTTTTAATCCAGCAAAGAGTACACCTGTCTAAGCCACGGGCTGCCAGCTTCTCTAGCAGAATGCTGTGGGAGACTGTGTCAAAGGCCTTACTAAAGTCCAAGTAGACAACATCCACAGCTTTTCCTTCATCCACCAGGTGGGTCACCTGGTCATAAAAGGACATCAGGTTGGTCAAACAGGACCTGCCTTTCATGAACCCATGCTGGCTGGGCCTGATCCCCAATTGTCCATCACATGCCACGTGAGTGCTTCAGGATGAACCATTCCATGATCTTTCCTGGCACTGAGGTCAGGCTGACAGGCCTATAGTTGCCTGGATCCTCTAAATCTTTCAGCTTAACAAAACCAGCATGTTTTCAACATCTACAGGAACTCAGTCATGCTTGCACGATAACAAAAGTCAATAAGGCTTACCATTAGTTCAGGAGGAAATATAAATTCCTGTGTTGGATCCACAGGTGGGAATTCTGGATTGCAAAGACCTGAATGAATCTGCAAAGAAATTGAGGGAAGAAAGGAGAATGCATATTTTCAGAGTAAGTTGCAAGTGTTTGTCAACAGATGAGATTCTTTCCTGGGGTGACATTGAATTTTGACACTTTAAAGGTTGAGTTGCATTCAAAAATTCAGGATGCCCAAATTGATTTTTAATGTTTAGTTCTGTTATACCTATTCACAAACTACTCTAAAGACAGGAGATTATTATACTAGTCACTCCCAAGCCTTTACTTGAAACACATCAAGCCTCAAGAAAGATCTTCCAGTATTTCCTGAAACAGATCTCAGCAAATGTGTAGCAGGCACATTTAGCACATTGAGTGAAATGTCTACTGTGGGAAAATGCAGTGCTGGATGTATAGTTATGTTCTTTTTGTAAGCTGTGCCTGTTAAGGAGCTTTCTGACAGAGTTAGACATGACAACAAACAATGTGGCAGTCCATCTAATGAGACAGACTTCTGCTTAGGGAAAGCCTCTCCACCCTTGCATAAGCACTGCAAAAATTGAATGCTGACAGCACACCATAAAAATTAGCTTTTTCTACTTGTTTACAAGACTTTTTGCTGCTGAGGCCTCTTGTGAAGCCATGCATGTTCTGAGCTTTCAGAAGCTTACATGAAAGAACACTCTAGATATGCTGTGTTACCAGTGCTGGTTAGTTTTTTCTGTCTCATTGATTTATTTTCAGAATCAAAAATCTTATCAGACCAGGTAGCAATAGGTCTTAAGTATATTGAATAGGAAAAGAGATTGACATATCCTAGTCTGAAGTCTCTTATCCCTTCCCCAAACAGTCATTATCTCTGGGCACTCTGAACAGATCATGGCCATGGTAACTATAAGATCTAGCTCTGGATGACCTATTCTACTGACTGACTCCATTGATGAAATGGCAAAAAATTCTGTCTCTCTCTTCATCTTCACAATAATTAGGCACTTGCTATTTAACTTGGATGAAAGCAACTACAAGGAATGCAAATCAGTGAAAGCCAAACAAGAGAGGACCAAAAGTAAGTGCTATTTTGTAACTGGCACCTGCTGTTGCCAGATTCATGCTTCAAACAACCTCAGCAGCAGCCAGCCAAGAATTTTCAGCTCTTAAAGGGGCAGAGACAACACACGTGCACAAACAGACACACACATCCAGTTCACTCCTTGGGACTCTAAGGTTTTTCAATGTCAAAACAAGTTTTCTTCCAATCAATAAAGACATTTACTTTAGAGGCTCCTTAAAGTTTTTCAGTCAGAGGAAATTTATCCAAATAGTTCAAGATGGAGTCATATCAGGGCACTATGGCCTCTTCTTGCAGCTGGATGAAGACAACAAGTTCTGAGATGCACACAGGGAATGGAGGATCTTTCTGAAGGCCTTATGTATACTGGAGTTCCCATGTGTACCGTTATACATAATAATTGTGGAACCTTTGCCAGAAGAAACACAAATGAGGTGATGTGCATATGTAGAATGAGAATAAAATAATGTGTATTTTAGAGCAATACCAATATATCAATTACTATAGAACACAGACTAATGAGACACTTCTTCCCTGAAGATCTTGGAGCCACTAATACACAGTAATGCTTACGAAAGGCTTTACAAGCACAAACTGACATTGCACAGGAATAGATTTTTTTTCATCTTCAGAAATTCAGAGTTGGTGTCTTAAGCACACAGAAACAAGCCATGCTGATGGCTGCAGAGCTTCTGTTAACGGAGTTCAACTTCAGATCAAGACCAGCTTTTTTAGGGAAGGTGTCTCTGATCAACAGTTTTCTTCCCCACAAAACAAAGCTGAATTAACTGTGTAATATTGAGATCCACACTCTCACTGGAAAATGTCACTAAATAGGTCAAACTCGTCTGCATTCTGACTACACAGCAATGCAGATATGCTTGTGCTACCTTTCTGCAGCACCAAGAACACAGAACGTGGACTTCAATCTGGGCTAAATGACCAAGGACAGAAAAGCAGCTGCTGTCATAGCTCAAGATGGCCCTTTGCTACAAATTTTATAATGCAAACAGGAGATAATGAAAAAATCTAATATAACTTACCTGACCTCCTGTAGAAGATAAACACACACTTTCTTCCTGATCCGAGCAACATTGTCCAATTCCTCTGAGCTGGCAACATGTTGGCTCCTAAAGAAATCATATACTACTCTATAAAAGCAATGAGGCAGCTTTGTGATTTACTTGTAAATTAATGTTTTGATTTTTCCTGTTCCAAAGCGGATTTGTTCAGTCACTTGAAGTTGCTCCATGAGACCTTTAAAACCATAGGGCTCCTAAGAATGAGTTCCCTTTGGGTACCCGAGTATCCATAAAGTAGATGGAAAAAACTCAAAATTGCTTCAGTGGTGCCTGGATGAAGTCATTGCAACTGACACAAAGGATTCTTAAATGCATTGCAAGGGTACATGTAAACCTAAAGTCATTGGCAGTTGTAAGTGCTCAACACATTTAATAACTAAAAGAGCCAGATTTTCCAAAGGCCCAGCCAAAAAGAATTTCCAAATTAAGTTGATTCCAGGTAGGTACTTCAGGAAGGCTCAGTCTTTTCAGATACCACCAACTGTCCCAAAATAAGAAACACATTTGAAAATATTGACCTACCTTAGCAAGCGATGTGCAGCTGTCTATAATTGGCCTGTATCCTGTGCAACGGCACAAATTACCTGAAATAAACCATATCATAGTCAGTCATAAGAAACTAGAACAATGTTTGGGAGCACTGGCATAATTTGGAATGGTCTGGCATCAAATCTGTAGATATGAAATGCTGAGATTTATGTCCCTACTCTCCAACGGGCAAAATTACATCTGTAAAAATAAGAAATATTACTTTATTAGTGATTATGATGTATGATTAAAATTTATTATTTTAAAGGCCATTTCTAATTAAAATATGAATTTTTTTATGAATTTATGTAAAAAAATCAAATTATGAAAAACATCCAAAAGTAAGTACTATGATTGCTACTACCACTACAGTCCCTGGGTTTTATAATCCAGTCAAAAAATCTACCACCATGCATCACTATCATAGTTTTCATATACAATTAATAGCACTAGTAAAATCTCTATTGGAATATCTGGCACTTCCCTCTTGAGGTCAAAATCTTCTGGTGGGAGGCGTCAATTATTTTGAGAGCTATAGGAGTGTTAGCAAACTTGGGACTAGAAAGTGACTTGAAGTTGCTTCACCTATTGTAGTAAATCTTGCTTGAAGCACAGTCAATGGTTCAGTGGGCTAAAATGTCATGTAATCTATTTCCCCTGTAACTGCTGAAATCTTTATTAGGGACTTCATATTATTGGTAGGTGAGTACTTACACTGCAGATAAAATAGAACCTACTTTTTCACTGTATCCATTGTAACACTGTACTCATATTGCACTATATTGAACCTGCTGGTGTGGGAGAGCTATAAAACAAGGCTGTTCTAAACACAGGGATTTTTGGAAATATTTAGCCAGTGCTAAATGCCACTGTGTATCCCATCTGAAGTCTCCGGTGTGAACCATCTTTTTAATGATTTTGAGATGTCCTTAAAACACCATGGCTATGACAAAATACTGCTTTGGAACATGATCTACTGCTCTTTGAGTTAAATCATACTTATGACCTTGGCAATCAAACATTTATCTCTTGATTATACTTTTTACAATTTACTGTCTGAAACGTACCATCCAGAGCAGAAATTATCTGCTCCATGGAAGGTTCCACATGGTTTCTCAGTAAAGCATATATGGACACCACCATTCCAGGGGTGCAGAAGCCACACTGGGAGCCATGGCATTTGGCCAGCCTTTCCTAGAACAAAACAGAACAACAGGCCCTGAATGCAGGATATGGCTTCGCTGGCTTTCTGAATAGCCATCTTCAGGTATGTCATCTACAGGTTGTAGACCAGTAGCAGCATTTTAACTATCCCACTAAGATTATTCATGAGGAGAATGCTCAGAGCAATCACCTTGTTAAAGGATACACCTGCACCTCTTTAGACCCTCATGATCCTACTTACTTGATATGAGAACAGAATAAGGCCCAAAACTTTCAGTTAGACATCAATCATATGTTAAATATTTCTAACCATGAAGGCCAGAACACAGAACATCTCCTCAAACAGAGCTTCAGCACAGACCAGTCCCAGCATCAAGACCCTTGGAAAACAATATTGAGAAAAAAAGAGGATGTTTGGAAAACATTCTTAAATCTACGTGGTCACACTGTGCTTTTCAGGAACAAGCTGGAGTGGAGGAAACAAAAGGCTGACCTAATCCAAGGGAAATCTCTGGCACACAGGGAAAATGTGTCTAATTTAATACCTGTCAATCTGGTTGCCACCTGGAGTCACTCATCCCTTACTACGACATACGCAGTATGTCGCCCTCAATGAGATAGCCAGATGGCATGCTGGTGACTAAATGGAACTGACTGATGCTCTTTGTCCTTCCCCATTCCCTTCTGAAAGCTGGCATCCTACACGGCACAAGGTTGGACAGCCCTGTGTTGTGGAGATTGTGAAGGGCTCCCTGCATGGTGATACATTAGGAGGAGCTCCTTCCATGCTCCATACAGGGCCAATCACAACCCAGCAATTGCTGTATTAATTCTTAAAAACACCTGTTCATCTAAAAAGATTAGACAAAATGCAGAGTTTCTAGAATCCCTTCAGACACTCTACATTGCATAGACTCACACCACCTTCTTGCAGATCCCAACTTCATTAGAGACACAGGACAGGAAAATCTCATTATCTTGCAGCCCTACACAGTCCATCTTAGTCTCACCTGAATTGGATGAATCCTGGTTTTTATGCTTCCAACCCCTTCCACAGTAGTGACAGCAGCACCATGCAGTGAGCATATGGGGAGAAGGCAGGCGTTGGCAGGGTGATGCCTTTGAGGTGTGAAGGAGAACTGTGGTGTTAAATAGCCTTGCCATATGGGTCCATGGAAGAGGAAACAAAGGATGTACACCGCAGCTAATCTATAAATGCTCAGATTGAGCAGAAAGACATGGGGAGAAGAATATGCAAGCATACAAAATCCTGTGCTTGGATTGTGAGAGCATGAATCCTGCTCCTACAGCTGGGACTTAGGCATTAAGGGATAAGCTTTTCTAATTAAAGAAGTGGAAGGTTAAACTAAAAAAAAAAAAAAAAAAAAGTACTACATATTTTGTTGAAACCCAAAGTCTAGAGCCAGATGTGATGAAGATGTGAACAAAGTTTCAAGAGCCAGGGAGAGAAAGAAAGTAGAACTCCTAACTTTGCTGTGGGCAAAACTGTACAATTACAGTGTAACGTGTCTATTGCTGAAGTCCATGGAGATTTTATCAATGATTACATGAAACATCTAGTGAAGACTTATTAACATGACCACAAATAAGCACAAAAGAGTCAGGACAGGCAGATGACAAAAAGGCTGCTGAAATCTCAAATCATAAAGAACACAGTTTAAAAACATCATTTCCCCAGAAAGCTGGGGAGGGGGGTGGGGAGTTGATGCTGGGTTTTCATTTTGTTTTGTTTTGTTTTGAAAGATTGAAGGGAGAGGATCTAAATCTCTGTTACTGTGTGATGGTGAGGCTAATCCTGTAATCACCTTTGTAGAGGAATGCTAGAGGTAAGGCTTTTAAATATGTACCAGGACTCCCCAAAATCCATCTAAACGGAAAGAAACCAAATGTTTCACAGTGAATGCCAGTCTTCTCAAAACACTAAATTACTCTTTCCAAATATCAGTGCGAGGATACTGTATTTGCTTGGCAACTGGATCATATGTGGATATCATCACAGTGCAGGCACCACAGCCTCCTACTCCACAGCCATATTTTGTACCTGAGAGACAGACTGCAAAGGAGACTGTTAAAGAAAAAAAATTACAACATTCAAAAGTTATTTTTTCTTTATATTCTTGAGTCTCCCTTGGTTTATGTGCATGTGCAGAATTAGAGGGATCTTCTAACCAGATAGCTCCAAGTAACGAGAAAATGTGTACAAGATAGATGAAAACAAGAGCACACAAAGAGGTGAGAAGGGTAAGGACAGAGAGAGAAATGAGTGTGAGGCAGACTTCTGATACAGTGTTTTTCAGTCTGTACAGTCAATACCTGGTAAAGTCCCAGAAGCCTGAAATCAGGACCCTGTAAGTGGGATGGGTTGAACAAATACAGCGATTGGTCTTCTTATTAGGCTTACTCATAATACTTTCCTAATATTTACACATAATTATCTGTATCTTGCATTTGCAAAAGAGCACCAGCAGATCTCAGTATGTTTCCAGTGCTGCTTCCTGAAGATCCCAGCAGTATAGTAATTTAAAATGGAGCACAATACCCAATTGCAGACACCTGAATTCTGTATGGAAGGAGTTCCTCCATTATATGCCTCAGTATAAAGGCTCCACCCCTAAATCAGAGTGTCCTCTTTCTGGTGTTGCAGTGCCCTGCAGTCCAGTGGAATCTATCATTTCCTTTCATCTTAGCTCCTTTTCAGAATGATATGTAGTACTATTACTCTTCCCAATGGGTGTGTGCATTTGCACTGGTTTTGCTTAGGTACTAGATGCTGTCTTCTGCCTGATTTCATCATGTTTCTAGATTTCTTTAAACCCAGTGCAATTTTATCCACTTGTGCATTCCCACTGGTAATCAATATATGAGTAATCATATCACACTGCTTCACTGTTAGAGATGCTAATTATTCCCCTGAATGCTTGGACAATGCACAATGCAAGCTAATAAAAAAGCTGCAGCTAATAAACTACTTTCCACTACTGCCCTTCTCCAGTTAATCCTTACATTAATGTTGTTTTGCTTCCAGCATACATGGTCCTCAACAGCAAAGCTAAAGACACCTGCCTAACTCTATAACCTGCATAGCAGCTTCTTCGCTGGGGTAACTTCCACTGAAGTCAATAGAGCCCTGACAGCAGTTAGCAACTTTGAAGAGTCTCAAACGACAGAAAATAAAGATAATAACATAATAAAATAAACTTATGCAAAACTCTTCGAAGGACTGGGGCCTAAATAAATTATTTACTATGGAAGTAGTTCTGTGTTGATTTCTTTAGTTCCCATTTTCATCACAAATGCACTGAAAGGTTTTTTGTGCTCTGGGAAGGTGTAAAGAAGATTTGGGCAGTATTTAGAAGAGTTACACCCAAACTTTACAATGTTATACCCACATAACTAACACACAAAATGCACATACAGCACTGGGTTGCTCTGCTGAGAACAAAACCAAGGTGAATTGTGTTAATTCTTATTGTCCTGTTTACACTGGTTCCCAAAGACAAGTGAAACAAATCATCTTAATCCCCAATTGCAGTAATTTACAGAATTATAGAACTCAAAGGCAAAGTTCAAAAAAAGGATATGCTTCTTTCTTAGATAATACAGCAGCAATTCTTCAGGATCTGCCTGCCTCTCTATTACCTACATTATGAAACAAAAAAAGAGATTATGGGTTAGAGAGGGATCTAATTTAATCTTCTTACAAGGATTAACTATGATGTTGAAATGCAGTCATTGCAGATTGATGTGGTGTGTTTCTTCAGCAACATGATCCTGTCACTTGATCACAATCTGCAGATAAATAAATGAATGGGTCAGGCAGTATTGGTCAAGTACGTCCTTTTAAAGTAATAGAAATAATAATTTACTCAGAGATCTGAAAGGGAAGAGAGGCTTAAGTGAGCACTGAATGGACAAGAGTAGAAAGAAAAGTGTCTTTGGACTAGATCCTTTGTTGATTATTATCAGCATGAGTCAGAAATCCCTTCATTTTAAAGCCATGGACTTGTGTGTGTGCAAATTCTGTGTATTTTTACCTCCTCGAAGTTGATATTAACCCTTTCATTTGCAGAGACACATCAGCATAAAAGCAGAGGAAATTCTTACATAAGAAGAGCACAGAGGATACGTAACTATATTTTCAACATAATGAAATTTAATGTGTCTGAGTAGGACTTACACAGGCCTTGCTTTAGCCTTGTATCAAGAATGTTGCTGTATCATTGGCATGCTTCAACTTGTTGGAGACCAGATAATACAAACAACTTTGAAAATATTATTTAGGACCCGTTGCTACAGAATGAGAAGAGACTGAACCTCAGGCTTCTCTCAACAGTTCTGCTATACACGCAGCATGCTCCAACTTACCAGGTGTAAGACAACATGAACTAGTTCAAGAATGTATTTGGAACTGCAGAGTGAAATAAAATTTCAGAGTATGCCTTTAAGCACAGTTGGCATGTAATGACAGATAAAACATAACAGACAGAAAGAAAAGGAATTACTTTTCCTTAATTCATCTGGTAAAAAAAAAAAAAAAGACAGTAACCTCTCTCTAGAGTATAAAAATGTTGACTGAAGAACTGAAAAAATATCTCTACAAAAATACATAGCAAGATTTGTTTGTTTTGTAACAAAGAAATAAAATGCCTTCATTTCAGCTTATAATGTATTTTGGGTCATGTGTTTGTTAATAGGAATTCTCATTCACTTGACCTGCAAAGTAAGAAAAGGTGACAAAATGTCTTAGAAAATGAAATGTAAGCCTTTGGCATCAAAATCATAAAAAAATTAACTAATTATTTTCTTTTGGTGAATTACTGAAACTATATAAATAAGCAGCATCTTCTTTTACTAGTCTTGTATTTATTCCAACTACATCAACTTCAGGAGTATATTAGTATAAGGTTTTAGTAAACAGACAATTAATTATAATTCTAAGAATTCTGTGATATAAGGGGTGATACAAAGACACTCAGACTATGTAAAAACTGTGGTAGAAAGCAGGATGCTGTAAGGAAGATCAAAGACAAGAGATGATTATCCATTAATAAACTGTTGCTCCAGAATAACAGCTTTACTGAACATGAACAGTAAACATTAAAGACTGCTGTTCAAAAAAAAAAAAAGCATTGAAAAACTTACCTTCCTGCCATTCACAAAAAAGACAAGCTCATCTGATTGTTGGGAGCAAGACATGCTGTTGCATTAAAGTCTGAAAAATAAAGCTTTACACATCAAGAGAAACAAATCAAATGCTATATGCTCCTAAATGTCAGCTGAATTTGCTTTGTCCCGCAGAATTTATTTTCAGACTGAGCATGAAATTAAGTAGATGGGGAGGAGCCAGTCTAACGTATGCCGTTTCTCAGCAATTAATGCATGTTCAGATGGTAATGCACCAAACTTTCTACCCCCTACCTCAACTCTTCTCTGATGATCTGAAATAATCTGGAAAGAATTTGAGCGTCTCTAATTCTAACCCTGTAAACTAAGATATAAGGCACTTAACTGTGAGTGGGGACTTCTGGGTTTGAGCTACAATTGCTAGGCCTGTTTTTTTATATTATCCAGTAACTGACGAATTTAGAACATGAAGGAATGCCTGAAGCTAGAACCCAGGACATGTGACGTTACCCACTGCTGTGGAGTGCCAAATGCTAAGCTGTGGAGCCATGCTTCTCATTTTAGTTTGTCACTGACTTGAACTATATTTTTTTTCCTGCAGAGTGACCAAGTTTTAACAAAATCAAGATTACTACTACACACACATCTAAAATTTCCTTTTGATTATCTCTATGCTATGCCAGCTCTATACCCTGACTGCTGTGGGTGCCATTATAAGATGACAATACTCTAGATATACTATGTTCTTAGAGAGAGAAATCCCAAATCCTGATTTGGGAGTCTAGATTCTTATCCAATTCTCTACATGTGCATGCAGGAAACAAGGTCATTAATCCTTAAATGCTTTATTACAGCTGACCTTTATTTTTTTTAAAAAGGGGACTTATGTATAGGTCTTTCAAAAGTCTCCATTTGTGTATGTACATCTTTTGTTTCATTTAGCATTTTTACATTTTACAGTAAAGGTCTCTATTTCATTTAGAGTCAGCATAGGCTTGCAGGATGAAGTAGTCAGTCCCAGATCTTTTACCACTCTCCGTTAGAAGGAAAGAAAATGATTCTCAGCAGAGATACGCTGCTTCTTTTCTGTTTTAGCCCCTTATGTATGCCTGAGAGCTACCACAATGTAAGCACTGAAGCAGTCACTAGCTCCTGTAGGCAAAAGCCCTAATGAGTCCTGCCAACTGCAGCACTGCTGTAGTATTCCACATGTGGTGTAGGTACAATGATACAGGTTCACATGCCTATGAAGAGAAAGAACCAGACCCAATACTAGATTTTGGCAGTCCAATATATTCCTAATGTTAAGAGTACTAGGCCTCCAAATCAGAACCTAGTATTTATGTTAGGTGTTTAAGTTTACACATACACTGAATGGGAGTGTTGAGGGTGGATAGTTACAGAAACACTTATTTCATGAAAAAAACAAGTAGCAAGAGTTCTTCTCAACCATCTCGAGTTTGGTTGTTTCTGTACAGTGCATGTTAACGTGTCAATAGCCATCCCATGTGCCAGTGCCTTTGGAGCCCTAACCTTTCTGCTTATCTAGCTCCCTCAGTTTGTATATTTTAAACAATATTAAAAAGGTAACAAACCCCCCCTCTTTACCACCTGTATAGTCTAAGAAAATCTATTTCATAATACTGCATGTAGCCATAGTGTCATCTGTCAGGATGTTTAATTGCTGATATTTCTAGCTTCCATGCAGTTTTTCAAACACCTAAATGCCAGGAGACAGCTTAATATGTTTCAGCCCCAAAAAACCCACAACAACCCATGTTTGCTACATGTATAGATTTTACTGAGACAACCAGACAACAGTGCACCTTGTAAAGAGGCAGGGAGGAATCTTTGATAATAATAACTCAGAAATATTGACGAGCAGATGTGAGATCTGCAGAAATCAAAGCACGGGTCTATAACATGATGAATCCCTGGAGTGCAAACACCTCAGCACTGCAAGTGGGGAGACATCATTGCCTGCATGGGTCGGGCCACAATTTTTACAACATTTGACTTGTCTGGAACTAACTAACACCTGTGCTGATGCATAGGTACACAGGAGAACAACAGACAATGCACCTTCCCCCCAGTTCAGTAGACTTATATGCTCCCTGCTTCAGCATATCCCAGGATTTACCCATGTTTCAGGGCTGTTATCATCATGTGGGGTTGTGAGCCATCATTAACAAGCCTATGCAGTGAAAATAAGAAGATGTTTCTAATCAGAAAAATTAATTATGCCAGCAGCATTCACATTTAATTTGATTTATTGAATTTCTTACAATATATAAAAGCCAAAGTAATACAATGCCAGCCAATGCAAAAAGAGTTTAACCTACTAACCCGATTTCTGTCACAGATACAGTATCAACTTGTAAGGGGTGGAAGGCAAGAAGAGAAAATAGTCTGTGGAAAACTGAAGAGCAGTGAAATAATAAGAGCCTGCAGGTTGACATGTCAAACAAATTAGAGCCATTTATTTTCATTACAAATGGCAGTCTTCATGGCTCTGGAGCAATCTGACCTATGAGTAACTGGAAGAGCAATCACTACACTCAGCAATGAATAACTGATGCAGAGGTTCACTGAAACCACACATTGAACATACAAACCACCTATTTTCCCAGTCCTACTTTCTTATCAAAGAACCTGCTGCAATTTTTCAGATGCTACTTCGGGTAGTTTCTGTAGACTCAATAAAAAAGTGAAGTGTTTTCTCTGTATTGGAACGTATCCCAGATCAAAGCCCCAAATTCAAATACCATAGAGATTTCTGTATTTTTGTGTATGTGCATTCAGAACTGAAATCTCAGCTTTGCACTTCAAGAGGAGGAAAGGTTGAAGTTCTCAGTCAGTTCAATATTATGGATTCTGATGCTGAAATCTAAATATTGTGGCTGGAGCTTTCACAATATATTAACTTGGATATATTCTATGTAATTTCTCGGTCTTGTCTTAGGTTACAAATATATACATACTTCAAATTTAATAACACCAGAATTTCTGTTACCATTTAACACAGTGCTCCTTTATATTGTCCCGATTTCTCCAGCTACTACTACTTGGGTATGGCGTAATCCCACTGCACCCTGGGCAGCGTCAGATTACTGATTGCAGATCATCTTTTGATCTCATTATGTTTTTTCTATCTTCTTTATCACAGGAGTGGCCAAAAGTGGAAGAAAGCACTTAACTGTACTTTCATGGTTCAATACAGTTCTGAACACAGGATTAAGCACTGCTTAAGAACCCTTTCCAGAGACAGGTTCATCCAGTCTCCTATTCAAAGCACGCTGAACTCCATGTGAGTTTTCCCATTAAGTTCAGAGGCTTTTGGCTTGCTCCATGAGAAAAAGAAAGCTTCCGGTGGAAAGTACAACTAAGTGACTCTTTCAACTTTTGCGATAAATTAATCTCCTATATATGTAGGTCAGCCATAGCAATTTGCCTGGCATAGCAAAATAAAATCATAACTTTTGTTTCTTGCATGTTTTTAACACAAAGATGTCTGTGCCAAAAGAATCTAAAGTAGCTTTACTACAAATCAGAGCATCACTTCTGATCAAAAAGGGACTGAATCTAACAAACAAGGTTCTGATTCAACAGAGATGTCTGCACTCACACTCCACTGCAAGACTCAAATCTAAACTAGAAAATTAGCTGAAGCCATTAAAAAATCATTTATCATATGAAGCTGTTAAGTGTAATAAGTGGCAGTGAGCTATCTAACATACCTTTATACTTCATCCTGTCTTCTTCTGCATCATGTGAGCTGAGCTGTTCAGCAGGTCTTTCTTGTGGAATATATATGCTTCAAATGTATGAGATGTATTCCTAGCAATTAAATGCAGTCCTTTAAGCGAAGTGCTGTAATGAATATACTGGATGGAGAATGAAGGTAAGGATAGAAGATGTAATGTGTATATTTTTGTTAGCTGATTCTATTCTGAAAATGAGAAAGTATATTTATCTGTGTGTTGATTAGTGTGTATTGGGGCAGTAAATCAGTTTTCCATTCCATTCCATTCTGGTCTTGTGCACTCTGGTTTTTCATTCACACAGACATGGCCCGAGGAGTGGAGGAAGCATATTCACTGTTTGTCATCTAAGAGAACAAGCAAGAAATAAAAAGAGTGACTTGTTAATGTTGTTTGATTGGCATGCTCCCAATATTGCCCTTATCAGGTGCCTCCAAGTCACTCAGCAGGGTGTTCTACAGGAGATACCTACAGAAGATGGCTGGAAGTAAGGTCAGCAATGATAACTGGGGTCAGGGCCAAACAGGGATGGAGAAGCATGGTCACTGCACTGGTGGACCTCACCTCCCACAAGCTCCTGTGATGACAGTAAGCCCAGGAACCTATTGATTTGGGGGCCAATGATGCCCCATCATGACCACAGAAAGACTATGGGAGTAATCTGTGAGTGAGAGCTCAAGAGTTTCCATGACAGAACTTCAGAGGTTCAGGGCACAGTACGGATTTATATGCTGACAAGGTCCTTGCTTCACAGATGTTGTAGGCTAAATAAAAACTTACACAGGAAAAGAATTATAGCCTGAATAGCAATGGGAACATGACTACAGTGAACAGTTGCAGAAAACAGAATATAAAAGATCAGCATTATAAGAAGTGTATTGCCTCATTTATTTTTTTTCTGTATCCTTTTGTTAGCTCCAAGTTACTTATTTTGCTCCCAAAGAGTACTGTGCATAGCAAGGAGTACCAGAATGAGGTGACAGTGTAAGAATGCAAGTCACTGGGGGAAAGCACCTGTAAGGAGACTGAGGATGCTTGGAGGCTGATCCATTGCATGTCAATAAGAGGAGATATTTAATCCTCTATGGGATTTGACATACAGAAAAAAGGAGGAGGCTTCAGGGAAAGAGGGGATTGTAAAAATTATGTAAATGTCAAAGCAAAAGAAAACTATACAAAACCAGGGAAATTCCAATACAATGCTTGAATAGCATTTGTTGGAGTAACTTGTGTGAGTGAGACCTGTTACCAGACATTTCAGTTACAAGGAGCTATATGATATTGCTGTACACAAAGCATGGCCAATTGGAGACATCATTAGGCACCCCACCATTCAAGGGCGCCAAAAGCAGTATGCACTTCTACGCAGAGATACTTAAACAGAGCTTTCCCCCACCTTCCTATTACCATCTCAGTAAAGTCATCTGTGCAGCTTGCCCGTATTTGTTCCGCGGTCAGAGGGCTGTTCAGTGCAAAGGTGTTTTTTATTCCTCTTTCATTCCTCACACTAGTTACTGCATCTCTCAAAGCGAAGAACACAGAGCATCCCAAGAAAAGGCCCGCCTCACCTATCCCCTGAAAAAGAAAAAAAAAAAAAAGTCAAACAGGTGTAGGTTTTGAGCAAATGAGAGGAGCACATGCCATATCAATATTGACTAAAAAGCTTAAAAGTCAGTGACTCATTCAGTAAGGAAGTTTATTTTAGATTTAGTGGAAGCAAGCTTAGATCACGCCAAGTTTTCTGATGGTAGCTGCTTCCAGGGAACTAAAAAGGTTGATAGCTATTGATTTTAGAATCTTTTTGGCTCACTGCTAAACTGAAATTTAGAATAAATGGCAGATAAAATTAAAAAAAATCCAAAGCCAGGTGCAGATACAACTAAGAAACAAAGCCTGAACTCATGATAATTCCCTGCGGACAAATACCACTTACCTCAGTGGGCCCAAGATCTTCACACTGGTTCTGACATAAGAGTCACATTTGTTCCTTATCTCAAAAACATGTTAAATCCACCCTTATTCCATAGTCCTCTCAGTGCTGTGGTATTGAATATTTTAATCTGGACTGGATTGGGATATTGCAGTTGAATCTTACTTATCTCCTTGCTAAAATCTGGGAACAAAATGTCTTCCCCAAACATGCTGCATGAAGACAGAATCACATCTTCTTACAGTGAATTTTAAGGTTAACTATAGGAGATAATTTCACAGAAAAGGATAAAACCTCTGTTTGAAAAGGGATATTAGTATAAGCTGTCTGGATCAGCTCCCTGAATGAGATTTTTTTCAAACAAATACTTTCCTAATTATGTATTACTGAGACAGCTTTAAATAATTTTAAAGGACCTATTTGTTCTTTAATAACTTTCACCATAAAATATGCTTTTTCCTCCTGTCATGCTATTTTATTTTATCATATTCTAAAAGCATACCTAATACTTGAAACAGTTGGAAATTTTCACAATTACCTTAATCTTGATTTACCATTACTACTTACATGCAACTGGCCAGAGTATTTGCTGGTGTAAATTGAAGAATGATTATACCAGCTGAATACTTGAGCCAATCTCTCATATAAATACACACATACAGTCCTATTTCTTATTGCATAACACACATAAGTAAACTGCATACTCTCATTGTCATTATGATTTCTCCATCAATTTCTTTGGTATTTTTATTCTAACCCTTCAGTTTATTACCACATTTTAAAAGTATGGTTTTATATTCAGCTTGCAGCTTCTGTCTATGATCTGTTAACAAAACCCTAAAATTACTATTTGCCAACCATGAAAGATATGCAGCAATATCCCGCATTATGTATTTTCATATTAGTTTCCCTGACGTCATAAACAAAACAATTTTATGCACACTTGTTTGAAATGCTAAAGAAGAGGAACTGAAAACTTATATATGTTTTGTATCAGAGTAATTTTTCTGTTTGTCCTGGAATCTAAGAATTACATCCTGTGATGGTTTGCTTACCTTGGATGCATAGATGGCATAAGGATTTTGGGAAGATGACAGCAGAGAAACACTAAACTGTTCTGGAATATCACAAACAGCAGGGATCTTATACTGATCTGGACCCCGGGTACAGAGGACTCCTTCTGGAGAGTACTTTAATTCTTCCATTGTGTACAGTCCAATGCCTTGAACAAAGGCACCTTCAATCTTTAAATAAGAAAAGAAATAGCATTTACATTCTCATGTTTGGTAAAATGGGTAAAACTCCGGCAAGAACTACTTTGTATCACTAGCTGTTAGAAGACCATTTTCTTTCCTGTTTGCCTAATGGGATCCTTCAACATTTTGGGGCTACCATGATGGGAAAGCTTTCACACTCCTCTCTCACACCAGGCAGAAACACATGCTTTCGTGATGAAGTGGTGAGATCTGTGGACCAGCCTGCAATGAATAAGGGTGTTTCCCTGCTATCAACCGGCGAAGGCAGGTCAAACAACAGGAGAATTTGGAGACTGTAGATCACAAACGGGATTTAAGTCCAGCAGATAGTGGGCATATATATACAAGAAATACTACAGGTTGACACTATGGGTAAAATTCAAGCTTCATTGACATCTACAAAACTCTGACACTGACTCAAATGGGGCAAGTCTACAAGCAAAGGACCTTCTACTATGATCTATGATTTATAACATTATCTACTAAGAAATTAATGTTTTCTGCATTAATGAGGTAATCTTCACTTCAAATAAGGCTATCAATGTAACAGAAACAGGACAGCAGGAAATTTGTTGCACATACCTGTCCTATATCCACAGCTGGATTTATGCTGCATCCAATATCCATAACAATGTCTGTTCTGAGGTTCTGTCAATAAAATTCAAATGCATGTTACTGGGAGAGATACATGGAATTTAGGCATTAGAGCATAATGTGGGTTAGAGTTAGTTTTAAGTGGAATAATATATGCTAAGATAGAGGCCCCTTCATGTACACAATTACAAAGTAATTTCCAATACCCCGTTACAAGCAAAATGAGCTTGTCTCAACTTTAACAGAAGTTTAGCCAGAGACAGCCCTGCCAGACTTTTCCCATTGCACAAGGAAATGTGCACATAAGTACAGATAGAGGGCATATGATCAGCAGTCTATGACATTTAGCTGTCCAGATGATCAAAAACCTGGAAATAGAATATTTAGCTGTGTTGTAATTTGTTTGCTGGAAAACAGGGTGAGAACAAGCAAAGAAAATGTCAGATGTCTGCCATAACCCAACAGGTGAATCCATATGTCATTAATACAGATGTGTCAAAAGCTAGTTAATGCTGCACAGCTTTCATTTTGCTCCACCTGTAATTTGCATTTACACTGTTGATATACATACTATGATGTGAAGACAGGTGACTCATTAATGCAAAATCTGAATGCTTGTTGGAGCATCCAGTGATACAAACGCCATTGATATTATTTACAAAACTTCCATGACACTTGGTTATTACCTTGTGATCTCCTGTTAGACAGTTGATCTCAACCTCTGAACAAGCAGCTCCATAAAGAAAATATGTGAATGGCTGTCCTTCCCCTTTTTCCCAATCCATGTTTTCATTGTAACCTCTGATGGAAGAAACAAAGTCCACAAGAAGAAAATTAACAAATATTTGCATGATAACAAAGCAGATGAGTACATGAAAGTTTGAAACTACTTCAAGTGAAATCTTAAATAACAGGTCAGAACTCCAGCAGTTAAGTTCCCTGAAATCCTACAGAGCACTACTAGTTTAGGTTTGATGGATCTGGTATTTATACAAAATTTAGCAGACAAGGAAGCTATTTCAGTTCAGGAGAGCCTATAACCAGCATAATCCCAGAAATACACTACTAAAGACACAGTAATCAAGTACAGCATAAAAATTTAAGGTAATGGTTGCTGAAGTAATAGCATAAAAGGGAATTCAGAAAAAGGGGGGAAAACTGGTTAGGACCTATGAAATAATAATTTACAAGACATAAATGAAAGAGTTAAAATTACAGAAACTGCCTACAGAATGAGTGAGAGGGTTGAAACATGAATATTGAAATAAAGGTGTAATTACTCAGAAGGGAGTGGGACCAACTGAGGAGACTATAGTAGTCAGGACTGACGGGGTAAATTAACACACACAAGAGGATAGTGAAATGGGGTATTCTCCCAACCATGTGAGCTATGTGACCAAGGCATATTTTCTGACCATATATGACTGAAATGTCTTCGTTGAGGATATTTAAAATTATACACCATAAAACAATTATAGTGTAATTCAGAGCAACCATGCATTGAAAAAGGGATACACAAAATCCACATATTCAGCTTCTCACATTCCATCTACCTCAGCTGGCTTTGAGATTCTTGGATGTGGAGAATATGACCGGATAAGAACTAGATCAATACAGGATTTGAGGCTCAGGATCTGCAGATGTTTTTGGACACCATTAAACATCAATACCAAAGCATGACTCGTTCATTGCTTTGAAGATATCAACATTCCTAAAGGGCTGCATAAGCAGAAAACATACTTGAACAGATTTAACAGTAGGAAGGGACATTTTCTTTGGGCTTTTCTCAGTGTTTTAAATAAGTATGGGTTTGTGAAGTGCCTCTTCAACTTACTCCAGACTGCCTGTATATCTAAAAAGCTGCTATGGTAAATACAGGTGGAGGGAGAGAAGATGTAAGGCACAGCAGGCTAAGACAGAAGCTTTGCTTTGAATCCCACCGGAGTTACAGCACAGGAGTTTTGTCTTCCTGGTTCGTTATAAATACTGTGCAAGAATTCAGAGAAAAAGAACCACAAGACTGCACTGAGAGACCGCAGTGGGAACTGTGTTTAAGATTACTATGTCCTACAATAGCATGCTGTTGTGAGTAAGTGCATATCTAAGAGTAGGGAGGGAATTTTCTGAGGCTTCAGAAGCAGAGGTCAAATTAATGACTCCAAAACTAGTGTCAGTGAACAACCCCACTTCTCATGTGAGCACTAAGTCCCCCCCCTAGCTTTCAATTAGTGCTGAATCGTGGCACCTGATTCCTGAGTTAGTTTAAATACCATGAGCTTTCTCTTAGACTTAACCAGATGTTTTAAATTCTCGTTCCTCTAAAGAGAAATAACCTTAAGGTTCAGATCTAGAATTAAATGGACCCAATTTTCCACAAGCGCACCTGGTTGCTAATTACAGGTGTGTGCTGGATAAATATTCTAATGCTGCCAGTCATTTTCCTGTCACACAACTTGGTGTGATCTTGTTTATTGGTAAAAGTGTAAATAATCTGTAGTACAACAATATTTATAGCTTATGACAAAATTGCCTCCAGTAAATAAACAATATTCCACCTTGCACACCTACTGTTACGGGCAGCAGTCACTTTCTTGATACTTTCTGGTTTGCTAATGGCCAAATCATGGAGCAAAGATGGGACAAAATATTCTTTTGATACTTTCTAGAGAGTCCACATAGGGCTAGGCATAAATTAGCACTTGAACTTTATACTCCAACCCCCCGTATCAAAGAATTACATAAAACATAAGCTGAGCCATCAGAAAGAACTACTGAACAGGATCTTCTATTCCTGGCATTGGTTATCTTCAGAAATCAGTCCTGGTCTAACCTATACATTTTTAAGGAACAAAAATATATTACCTAAAGTAGCCAGTAGCTGAAAGACTCACACTCTGTTCAAAAGCTTCTTTAATCTGTAAAATATAGCAGTGTTTGTGGAAAACCAAGGAAGGAGTCAGGAAGGAACGCAGCATACATATACTTACTTAATTTACATATATTTACTTAAAAAGCAAGCTGTAACAAACTATAAAGAAAGGAAGACCAGCTGAGTTAAGCATGTTTAGCTGCACATTGTGTTTAATACTGTAGAACTAAACCCCCTTTGGATATGCAATCTGAATTCTTTTGGCAATACAATAAGTAATAGACCAGTCAACAGTGGTGTTCTTGCAGAATCTTTATTACTGGTAATGCCATAGTCAGAAAGGGCCCTCCTCAATTTTTCTGCTCAAGTTCAATAGAAATACATCCTTCTTTGTCAACTGAACACATCTGGTTGGTAAGTCACTGAGATAAAAGATCTGCGTGACCTATTTGCACAAAAATGACAGTTGACAAGAGAAATGCTTTTTGCACTGTTCTTCTGCCAGTGGTAAAAATGACAGTATGAGGTCCCAAATCCCCTTTCAGTGATTCTCATGTTAGATTTACTCAGTTTACAAGTCAAGAAGTTTGGGGTTTGTTTTGGGTTGTTTGGTTTTTTTAAAAGTTTTTAATTAATTGTAATTTACTGACTTTGCAAGATGTAAAATTAGTTCTCTGCATATATTAACGTTCTTTCTTAGGTCAGCCATTTCTGCTAATATTTTGGGTGTGTCTGAATTAGCCAAATTACTTTGGTACCTATTAGAGGAGATTATCTTTGCATACATAGCTCTCACTTACCAAGCTACCACATGTATTCCAACATTATTTGCTACCACTAGCAATTACTGCTGCCAAGAAAGTCTTTACATTTTCACAGTTATTATATTAAGTATTTAATCACTTGAGAAGAAACACCCTAGTGTACCAAATCTGTAAATGCCTCAAGGCAGGGACTGTCCTTTTCATTAGGCCATAGATAACAAGCAATACTGGATAAGAAGACATAACAAACAGGCTTTCTTTTAACATCTCAATACATAGGACTAGATTCTCAGCCATATCTTCATAAAAATAGTTGATATTATAGCAGAAAGCTTTTATCTGGCCCTAAAATTCTATTCCAGTTTCAAGTGGGCATCAGACAGGGGCCATTTCTTCAAATAGCTTTAGCACTACTTCTGTACTACTCTACTGCAAATGTAACTAATATTGTAACTAATTACACGTTAGAGCAATGGGAGCAAGGATTCCTGCTACCTTTTGCGCAGTTCTGTAATATACTGCATATGGGAGAGAGCTAGAAGGAAGAAGTTGAAAAGGCTTCTCTTTATTGATTTGGTAAAAATAAAGAATAGCCATGTAGGAAAACGGACACTGTACACATATACCCTGACAATCTTTTGGCAACAGCTTGTCTGAGGGTAAGCTGGGGTAAGTCATGTTATTGCACAAGCTGACATTTTTTGAATATTAAAAACTTCTGTGCCTCCAAATATGACTTCACAGATAGCTTCCTCTCCTTTCCAACTAGATATGATTTGGACATTGTTTCCCACATATCTAAGCCAAGCACCTACAATCCATCTTTCTGTGAAATAACCTGTTTCTACAGTTTTCAAACTGACGATTATCAGGCTGAGCAGATTGATAGACTACAACACATATATCACAGTTTCTGCAAGCACAGAAGCACAGTTAGTAGGATTCACGTGTCTTACCCAATCATTCCAGGTCCCTTTTGGATTCTTGTTGATGATAGGCTGCAGGCGTTTCAGAAGAGTTTGGCAAGCATCCTGGTGAGAAGTCAGGAGAATATAATACAAAATTAACATAGATATATTTGGTACTATTCAAGATATGTTCTAGTTAGTACTTAATTACTATATGCTTTCCTGTCATCTTGGTTTGAAAAGGTATGATAGGAGGTGTCGTTTTAACTGCATAGACACAAACCTTATAAAGAGTTAAGTTACAAGGGCTGGACTCTGCATGAATCAATAGATTTAGAAAAGGAACAGGTTACAAGATTTCTATGGGACCAGTTAACTCGTTAGATGAAACAACAGTTTGTCAAACATAGGCCTTTTGGGGAAAGCTCAGATCATATTCTGAAAACTCATAAGCACCATTACTGAGAAACTGCCAACAAGTCATGTTTCTTCTTGGCAATCTCCAGTGGTATTCTTGGTAAGCTAAAACTTGATTTCTATGGGATCACTAATGCTTAAAGTTTGGCAGGTATTAAATCCCACGAGGGACAGGGTGTTTTGTTAAACTAAATACTAGTCTTTACCTTCACAGCCATGCCATTGACATCTGTTCCTGCAGATCCTGCTGAGGCACACGCATTGGGAACAGTTGTTGTGCTCGTTTCACAGAAGTGAATACATGACATCGGTATGTTCAGTTCCCGACTAGCAACCTGTTTCAGGAAGAACAACGTATTCTTCTCTGTTTTAGAAACATTCTAAACGCTCCAACGGTTCCCCAGCACTTGCTAGAAGTCAGTGACCAGAAAAGATAAAGTTTTAGCAAGTGCAGCTGAAATCATTCTGCCCAGTTTGTCAGTATAAAGAAACAGAAAAGAAGGGCAATGTTTTAGCTGTACTCAGACTCTGGATTGAGACTCTGGAGTCCAATGCTGGGTTCCTGATTTTGCTGCTTATATCCTGTATGACTTAGGGCAAATTATGTAGGCCCAGATTCCAAGCTTTCACTGACTTGACAAATATCGTTACAGATCTGTCTCTCAATTATCCATTAAACAAATATGATCATAATAATACCATCTGGACTGTATACTAATCTGAATACTGACTGTGTTTTTTTACCATGGGTTTTATGGGATCAGCCCCCAAAAAATCTTATTTCTAATAAGCCTCTTCACATACCATTGGAAGAATAAAAAACAATCTGTTTTTTCTTCCTGCTGTCTCTATGATTTAATAAAAGTACCTTTTCTTTCTAACTCTATCAATGCAAAGAAGCAGTGGTTATGCTGATAAAGAAACTGTCCTACTAGTACACTAACTAACCAAGAAGAAAATATTCACACTGTTTATCTGCATGACAGATAAAGCACAAGGTAATATTTGTTTGGATCATTCGTTACCTGGATCATTTTTGTATGAATACCCTGCCCCATTTCAATTCCACCGTGTGTCAGAAGCACAGACCCATCAGTATAAATATGAACCAGAGCAGCAGCCTAAAAATGAAAAACAAAATCAAGGTTAGACTAGTGAGAAATGTGTTGTATATGGTGATGAATATATGAATCAGAAGGGACACACACAGTTTGGAAGTGTATTTCAATTTATCTGTTTAATGCTTTTGAATAGAAGGGAAAATTTGGAATGCTAGTCCCTGCTCTTTCTCTATAATGAGTTTCAAAAGGAAAAGATACAGATCCTTGATGGTCTGCTTTTTCTGTTGCTAGATCCTGAAATATATTTACATGTGGCAACAGTATCTCAATGGTTCCAAAAGAAGCTAGAGGACCTCCCTCACTAGTGGCTGTACACGCAAATTGCTGCAAGTTCCATTTTCTGTCTCGTTGATGTTTGAGAGCCTTTGGACACAGGTTTTTCAACAGCATAGGTCGGGTACGCTGTCAGCATTAGACACAGAAGTGAGGTTCTGAATGAGATTTTCCTCCTGGACTCAGTTGGAAGTAGCACTGTAGACTACAAAGGCCCTATGACTTTAGTCTTGAACAGAGACAGCCAGTTTGATATGATACCAGCCAGTCAACTAATTGTCAATTGATAAAATGCTGTCTATTCCAGAAGCACTGGACACTCACATTAAACAAAATACAAAGACCAAAAATACTACTGTCCTTCTTTTCTTCCTTAAACTTAAGTCTTTCATGACATCAAAGGGTTAAGTCTTTAAGAACAGCATCCCATAGTACCCCCATGGTCAGAAAGAGTAAGCTCAGAGCTATTTCTAGAATGGTAACTTCTCCAGTGAACACTTTGCCATCAGTCCTCAAAAACTTTTCATAATAGTGTTCAAATCATCTATACCAATACCACATCATAAGAGACAGGACTGGCCTTTAAGTAGGCAGGGTCCAAGCTGCCGGGGTCCCGAAAACCAAAAAACTTTAATCTCAGCTTGAAGAGAGCTAGTAGCTAGTGTAACCTTCAGGGAACAACCATTAGGAGGACGATAGTTTTCCAGAAGTTGAAAGATAACACATTTGTTTTGTATCCTAAGGTAGAGTAACTGTAATCTTCTATGGATAAAAAGCTTAGCTCACTTATTCTTTAAAGGAACTAACCTGAGAAAGATAACGCGTGCCTAGTCCAAACGGAAACTTCATTGGTACTATGGCAATCCCCTTTTTCTTCCAGTAATTTTGTTTGTTAAATTCATTGACAGCTGTTTTCCTACTGTAGTATGCAGATTTCTCCATACATTCATTCCAACACCGTATTAAGTTTTGTGGATCAAGCTTTTGTTTGAAGTGTGTCTGCTCATTCTCCTTATACATATTTATTTCCCTAATCTGAAATAATAAAATCAACAGCTATCACACAACTCTGTTTAAGGCAGACTAGTAGACAACAAGAAGATTACCGTATGTTTTTTGAACAATTACCAGTTTGGTTCAGTTCGTAAGAGCATGCTATTCATTCAACAACCAGACATTAATTTAAAAAATACTAATTTTAGCACAAATTACGTTTGATTTAGAAAAGAGTTCAAACAGTTGTGCTAATCTAATGGGATTTAACTTTCCAACTGCACAGACTTGATTTCAGGAGAGAAGATGCCATCATTTCGTCACCTTTTCTGGTGATAAACCAGTTTTATCTGCAATTCCTGTTATCCAAGTTTCTGTCACCAGTGCTGACTGGGGAAAGCCAAACCCTCGGAACGCTGTGTTGGATGGTAAGTTTGTTTTGCAGGCATAAGCCCAGCATCTCAAGTTGGGAATCTTGTATGCATTGTCCATTTTTAATAAGGATACTTCTGCCACCTGAGGTAGGGGACAAATAGGTATAGTTAAATGTCAGAACCATGCTTCTTTCAAATTCACATTTAAATCTCATATAAAGACCTTAACTTGAGACAATTAGCTTTAAACTTCAGTTTCTGACAATCACTGGTAGTAAGAATACTCTTATGCACACATACAGACTTTATTCATACATTTCTCATGCAGCATATCAATTTTCAGTTCTTTTTTGATATTCACAGAACACAGATGATGTTATTAGTAGTTGAGTGCTAGTCAGTAGTTAAGGGTGTAACAGATACTTCATTTTATGAATGATTTTGTTCCTACTGCGATATCAAAAGCCACACAAAACTAAAAATAGGCAGATTAGATTTAAAGCCATAGGACCTATGGAAGGAACTGATGAAAGCATTCTCAATTATCATGTCCTATGGAAATTCACAGTTAAAGTTTAGCTCCACCAGCAAGCATATGTACTGCAGTCTACAGTGTGTTCTGGTTCTTATGTTTTTCTTTTAGAGATTTCACATGAAAAACACAAGACAAGGAAAATCTCATATTAGATACCTCAATTTAGGCTCTAGGAGTCAGCATCAAAATAAATAATTAAGTTTAAAAATGTTTTGATGCCTCATGAGGAGGCCACTGACTCTTCAATGTTAAGTAGATTTCTCAGAATGGCAAATTTAAGCCTGTATTCCTACTGTTCCCACTGAGTTTTAAGCAATAAACTTCAAAACATTTCTGCACAGAAACAAGTGAAGATAGTTTTGCTATAACTGTCTATATGAATAATGTCATATAATGATACTTTTTCACTGAGGAAATATAAGTTGAAAAGTTATGTGCAGAATGAAAAAAAAAAAGAGTCGTATTTTGGGTTTTTTTTAAATTATGACCACAACTTTTATGGACTTCAGAGAAAGTATGTGTATGAAGCTGATCGGTCTTAAGAGGTTTATTGATAAATCAGAGTGAATACAATGTATTGTTATAATATAACTCCTAGCTATGCCAAAGTTTCTTCCCAGAAATGTCTGTTCTAATCTTGATGCAGTCATAGAGAGTTAAAATACATTATTAATTGTTGACTAAACAATAACTAAGTTAAGCATAGATTACTGGTATTCAACTCCCATGCTGGAAGACCATTTTTTATTATGATGAGCATTAAGCATCTTGGCTCTCTTTGGGGCTAGGCTCCCATAGAATAAGGTCCTCTATAAAGAAACAATAAATCCCAAAATACTGTCTTGGGAACACACACGTAAGTCACAGTGGACCAGAAAAAAACCTGGACTCTGTAAAGCTTAAAATTTTATTTCCAGTAAACCTATTTCTCCTTTTTAAAGTCTTGAATTATTAACACTATACTAATAGAATCAAATGGAATCACATAGCTAGACCACTGGTTACCGATCTAATTAATTCGGGAGTGATGTTAGAGTTAGGCTGTTACAACATGGGCTACTCCAGCTGCAGCTGAGTTGGGTGGAAAGGTTACTCAGTTGGTTATCACTGCTTCCAACTCTAGGTCCACCAGCTTCACTGTATCATTGTAGAACTTCATCTTAAGATGGTTCTGACATGTGATCTGCATTAACATACATGCTTTTAATCATGGATTTTTTTTCTAACCCAGATTGTTTTTCAGAACCAGGTTAGGTAGCAATAGCATGGGCAGTCACACTGACAGATTTCAGATTGCAGAAAATACCCATAGGTGCGGCAATGACAAGCAGATTAGGGGTAATAACCTCAACAAACATTTCAGTTACAGCTAGAATAGCCTATGCAAACACAAATAGCTAGTGACTGGTATTAAAGCAAGTAACATTTTATACTTTGCAGACCTGTAAGTGAGGAACACAACAAATGCAGACCCAGTACAGAAACGCATAGAGACAGTAATAGGACAACCACCACTGTGAATTTTCTGATGGCTAAGAAAGGTCTTCTCAGCCTTGTAAACATAAAGCTTTAGGCAGGCACAAACATAGGTACTATGTATTTTAAAAGGAATACATTGTTAGTTGACATCTTTATAATGGGAAAATAAGCCTGAGAAACCATTCATGAAGTCAATGTGTAGGAAAATATCAAGAAGTAGCATAGTGCTTCACTGAGCTGAATAAGGAAAGGTTAAACTAGTAGGTGTAGATTTTCCAACAACCCATAGTCCCTACATCAAAAGGCTATATGATTAACAATACACGTGCAAGGGAATTTGGCCTTCATCATTTTCCAGCTAATGATTCCTTCATGTTGTAAGATTTGTCAGCTTGTAAAATCCTTACCAGGACAGATTCATCAGGGGTGCATCCTCCATTAATGTAATATTTGGCATCCACAGCTCTGATTCTACCATCATTCATGAAGCCAACCTAGAAGGATCAACAACCTATTTAGATTTTGGCATTCATTCATTTCTTCAGTGCTTGTATATATTGAAAATTAATGTAGCCCACACAATTAGTATCATACTGCACTATTAATTTCACTGAAACTATAGAAGGGCAAAAGAGAAAGAAAGTATGTTCCTAAAATATTGGCTTTCCCACCTGGCATATAATAAGCAACATCAGCTCATTGGGAAAGGAAGAAGCAGGGAAGTCCAGTGGCTTCCTGTGTATTGCTTGAGATGGCTGGTAAGTGTGTCATCTAGGAATGTTTACTGTAGACAAAGTCAAATTCCACTCTGACTGTAAGAATAGTGTCTGGCAGATGGAATATGACATTTGTTTTGCTTAATGAAGAAATATTATCTTTATCTCACATCTCTCTTTTCACCTGTTGCCACTGACAGTTCCTGAATTCTCAATATGAGCTACAGCTGACTTGCAACTTTGGGGAAGCATCTTATAAAACCTCTCTTACTTTACCTATGTAGTATGTTGTGCGATTTGGTATACTACTTATATAGAACTTGTTTAGCATAACTTGCTTAGTATTAGCAGCTAAATTTGCTGAAGCCTTAGGCCACAAGCTGTGAACTTTCACCTAGATATGTTGAACTTTTACCTAGTTAAGTAAAAGAAGGCCTCAGAGCTGGTTCAAGCTGGAAGGTAAGGAAGCTACAATCGCCAGCAGAAGCTGCAACCTTGGAGATAAGAAAAGTAATGACCTGCCCAGAGACAGTTAAAGGACCCAATGAAGAACGGGAAGACCCCAGACCCTAATTGGTCCAAACTGTTGTGTAAAGGGTAGGGAACTTAGATTGTAATGGTGTAATTGCCCAGGGGTTTCTTTGTTCAGGGTCCCTCTTCGGAGACACCCAGCTTGAGTTGTAGTACTTTTACAGAGGAATCTATCTTTTGGCTTATCAATTTGGTGGAAACTTGGAGTCGAACCCTGTTATGGTGCCTGGCATGCATAATTTCCATGACAAGCAGAGACAGAAAAGAAGGCAGAAATTGTCCTAATGAATAGTTATCACTGATGACAGTGCATGAGCAGGGAAGAGATTAATTTCCTCCATAGGGTGAGTTTTCCTGTATGACACTGTTTCTGTGAAAAATTAGCTGCTCCTTTGTGTGAACGTAACCATATGGATGATTTAAAATAAACCTCTGCAGGAGTCTGAGCTAGTTTAGCTTCCCATTCCCACAAAGAAAGACAGAAAGAGCTATAAAAGGAAAAAGCACTAGAAAAAAAACTCAAACCAAAATCCTGCAGAGATAGATGCAGAAGCAGAGAAAGGGCTGTACAGCAACTTTATCTCTTGTTTGCTGGCTAGTAGTTTTGTTTTAAAATTGAATTGATTATACTCATTTTCATTAATAGAACAAATATTAACCAGCAACACTGAAATACTTATTCACAGAATATGGGCAGGTATTTTTTCTCTGAATTCTTGTGGCACTCACTTTATATTTACCAATGAAAGGATGTCGGCCACCAGTGATTAACATATCATCCCCTCGACTCAGAATAAGACGGACTGCTCTGCTGGTTCTAAATCAAAAAAAGAAAAGTAAAATTTCAGTCAAAAGAAGAGATATTAAAAAGATGGCTATTCATCATGTATCCAGATCTAGCCATGCATATAAATATGCATTTAGATTCAAATTAACTTTAATAGGCTTAAATACGTGCTTAAAGCTATGTCCAGAGTTCATGGTTTTTTGCATTTACAATCATATCAGAATTTTTATTTTATCTCTTGAAAGCCAATGAAGTAACTCAATACAAACTTCTTCTGAAGAAATTGTTATTTCAGTGTTAAGACTGAACTGTGTTAAGTGAGCTAATAGCAGTTAGCATTCAATCTTAAACAAGAAACAGTTGCCTCTTAGCTCTTCAGAATCACACTGAAATAGGGTGCCTTAGAATAAAACCAAAACATGGATAATAATAAAAATATGAAAATTAGTCTACAAGTGCATATACTATTTGTAATAGTTACTTTTGAAAAAACTGACATAAGATGTAAAATAAGGCCCTACCAATAAAAAAAGATTGTTTAAATTATAAAAAAAGATTATTTTTAGCATGGCCTGGTTACTCTGAAACACAAATAACGTGGCCAAAAATAATCTAGAGGAGTTTGTACAACAATGGCAGTAGTAACAAGAGAAATGTATTGAGCTAACCACTCAGATTACAAGATCATTTTGGCTAAGGTAGGATTAGCCTGATGTGCATTCTGAGGCAAATCAGTTATGCTTATAAAAGAGGTTGCTATCCCCTGACAGCTAATCGCCAATATTGTTCTGCCAAAATTGGAGGGTGGGGGATGGAGCTTTATGTGTTAAGGTTCCTAAACCAATTCAAGTAGTATTAGCAAAAACACAATACCTTATAAATTTAAGCTAGTTTGACTGAAAGATGTTGGGGACTGAACTAGAATTACTTGTTCTTAAAAGCAGTTCCATGCATGAACTCTTCCCACGGCATCCTGCTGTGCCAGCGAAGTTCACATCTGGATGGTTAATGTCATGTTTTTAATGTACATACAAAGCCTCAGGAGTTAGGGACCGGTCCTTTTGAAATGCTCAATCATTTCAAGAATATTTCTACCTTATACTAATACCAATTTCTTCAAGTCCCATTAATTTAGTTGAGGCTAGAGCTGCTTAACATAAGCAGTCTAACAAAACAAAACAAAGAAATGCACTGAACAGTCTTACAAAATGTGAACAGTCAGGATTTTATGACTTTTTCACTAGCAACTTTGGGAAAGGAGAAAGCATTTTAGCCAAAATGCAAAAATTTTTCACTCCATTTTCTCTTCATATCCTAATACACACGTATCACACTTACTTGTTTGCTGCCACTGCAGCAACCGATGCCAGTAAGCCAGCTTTCAGAAGTTTCCCACCAAAAGCTCCACCAACTCGTTTAACATGGCACATGATCCTGTTGGCTGGAACGCCTAAACTTGCAGCTACCATCTCCTGTAAAAACACTTTTAATCCTTTATGCCAACTCAAACTAAGCCTAAAAGTTAAGGTTCTGAAATAAAAATCTTTTCTAGAAAAGGGTTCCATAGATGTTTCTGGTTTGTTGTTTTAATTTTTTTTTAAATCAAATGAAAATAATTGTTCCTTTACCCTAGGTTAAAAAGCAAAAAAAAGATAACAAACACTCAGCAGTGTTAACATTTAAAATGTCTACCACGGACACTGTGAAAGCGCCATGGACAGAAGTGAAGAATGATACCCTTGGATTTAATTATCTAAACAGTTAGAAGCCTCAGGTGTACAAAAAAGCGATGTGAATACAGTTTTTATTATTTTTATTACTAAGATTGTGAATTTGATTTTAATTTTTAATTCAAATAAAAACATTGGGGTTTAAGAATCTAAGGTCTTGCTAGTGTCAGGAATGTTCTTGCTTCAAATAATTTTCTCAAACACAAAGGTCTTCATGCTTCTTGGCTATTAGCAATATAATAATAATGGAAATGGTAAAAGGAGCTGAACTGGGCTTTGAACACAAAATGCCAGTGTTGAGTCTGAAATACTATCAGTTTCATGCACCATAGCTTTTGTTATAAGAACATATGCTATGTCACCTTTGCTTTACCATTTACCATCATGAAAATGATTAGAGGGCTGGAACACCTCTCCTGTGAAGAAAGACAGAGAGTTGGAGTTGTTCAGCCTGGAGAAGAGAAGGCTCCAGGGAGACTTTATTGTGACCTTTCAATATATAAAAGGGGTTTGTAAGAAACAGAGAAAGACTTTTTACCAAGGCCTGTACTGACAGGACAAGGGGTAATGTTTTTAAGCTGAAAGAGGGTAGGTTCAGATTGAACAGAAGGAAGAAATCTTTTACAATGAGGGTGGTGAGACACTGGAACAGGTTGCCCAGACAAGTTGTGGACGCCCCATCATTGGAAGTATTCATGGTCAGGTTGGACAGTGCTTTGAGAAACTTGATCTAGTGAAAGATAACCCTGTCCATGGCAGTGGTGTTGGATTAGCTGATCTTCAAAGGTTCCTTCAAATCCAAGCCATTTTATGATCACGATTTTGGCATGGAGCAGCAGTCTCACCTACAGTTGATCAAACCCTCAGCAGACTCTGTCTCTGCAGAGTGCTGACTGCTCCTCACTTCAATGGAAAGCTAACAGGGATGGAGGAGCCTCAACACTCCACAGGGAGTTTTTCATGCCTACAATAATGGGGCATGAGGTACTTTGTTCAAAGGGAAATAAGAGACTTCTACTTCCTCCTTATCTTCACAATCTGGTAGTCAGTATTTATGAGGATATAGCAGTACTACAAAGCAGCTGTTGTTGAATAATCCAGATGTGCAATTTCATGTTCCTGCTGCTTCTAAACTGTTAAGATGGATCTTTAAAACCAAACATAAAAAGTTCTATTGTCATGGGTTCAACCACTTTCTCTGAGAATGCTCTGTATTACCTGAATCATTGCTGGATGCTGTGTTGACACATACACATCCATTTCTTTATCCTCTCCTTTTGGAACAGCAAGCACACTCTGAGTCTCCATGTAAAAATGTTCCTGTCCCCCAATGTGAATTTCTCCTGATCCAAAGAGAAAAACATGTGTTACTGAGGGAAAAAGACAGAAGAAATTAACTAGGAAAGAATCAACAGCCCATCATCCTGTAAGTTACAGTAATCAGTGTCAAATCTTCAGATACTTCTTGTATGAAGGAGCAAAATCTAAAATAAAAACACAGACTAAACTCCTTGCAGGATTAAATTTGTCTTGTTCCAGTGGCTTTCAACAGAACTTGATTAAGAGCAGAACAATATTGCCTACAAGTGGTGACAACGTTAAATAAAACATAGATAAATTAAACAAAGCATGGACATACTGGACCAGGTCAAGTAGAAGGCGACCAAGATGGTCAAGGGGCTGGACCACCGGATGTGTGAGAAGAGGCTGAGAGAACTGGATTTATTCATCCATGAAAAGAAAATGGTTAAGGGGAGATCTTATTGCTGTCTACAACTACCCAATGGGAGCGTGTAGAGAAGAGTGAGCCGGACTTTTCTCAGAGATGCACAGTGGAAGGATAAGAGGCAATGAACATAAGAAATTTCAACTTGATATAAGAAAAAAAAAAAATTCACCATGAAAGTGGTCAAATGTTGGAAGAGGTGCCTGTAGAGGTTGTGGAATCTCCATCTTCGGAGATATTAAAAACCTGACTGGACATGGCCCTTAGTAATCTGCTCTAACTAGACCTGCTTTAAGCAGGAGGTTGGCTAGATGACCCTGTTCCAGCCTAATTATTCTGTGATTCCATTTCAATGACAGAGGATGCAGAAAGCTTCAGTGTAGTAGCAGGACCACAAGACCACTAGGTTTAATCACACTTTCTTCCTATACGGAGAAAACATAGAACTGGGACTTCAAGAACAGACAGACAAACACAAATACTGACAATGACTTCTCACCAAATGTATTCTGCGGTTTACCTTCAATTATATTATCAACATTTTCAAATGCCTGATCAACATTTCCTTGTTCTAATTTTCTTTTTGGCTCAAAGAACGAGTTGTGCTTTATAGCTTCCTGCAGTGGAGAAAAAGAGAATTTTTTTTTTTTTTTAAAGTATTTTAAAGGTTCTCAGCTTCATGTGGCATTTTACTCTCAGGAGAAACATCATTCTCTTCAGAGATTTGAACCACCAGCTAACAAAGTCAATAAACAACTGTATTTCATCACTTTATGTCATTGTGGATGAGTTTGTACATTCAGTTCCAGCAATTCTTATCTTGTGTTACTGATGATAGCAGTTTCTGAAGGAAATGCATTCACTTTATTCAACTTGCTCTTCCCTCACATATATCTAGCAAGTGACCAAGACAGCACAGAATAAGAACGCAACCATATCATCCAAAGAGTGATCCCATTAAGAAGGGAAGAAATCACAAGGACTAAGTAAAAGTGGAATCTGTTTATTAAGTATGATTTACTTTATTTCTAATAAAACTTCATTGGAGTTTTAACTGTAATGAAATATTAGTAAAATTTGCCAGTCTTTTTTAAAAAGAGACTACTTCTATTTTTATACCAGAAAGACTGTTCTGTTACACTCCACACGCATTATGGAAACGAGCTGTAAAGTGATTACCAGAACTAACACTGATTCCCTGCAAATGTGTCCTCTGTTCCTTACTTCCACTCACCTCTTTAACCCAGCAGAAGTCCATTTCCCCTATGACTCCCACATCACATTTCTAAAACGTTCTATATCCCTACAATTTTTTTCCCTGACATTCCCCCAGCACTTCCTACATCTCCAGCCTAACTTTGTTAGCTTGCTAGCTGGACAACAGATAAAAATGTTACAAATAATCAGGAGCTGATCTTTCAGCCACATGCTGATTGCCCAGCTGGTAGCTGCCAAAAGACTTATAAACAACCAGTGTGATCATTGCCTTTTCCTCACTAGGAACCTTAAAAGAGTTGTTCTTTTGTACCCTTATGTTTATTATTATGAAATTTGTGGGACCTTAATCCTTTTAAGACTGTTGCCTATCAACCACAAGTGGTCAAAATTAGCCAAAAAGATTGAAAATTTATTTATAAGGAGACTGACAGAGTGGTTAATTGTATGTTCATATTCACCTAGTTTCCTTAGAAAATCATGTTTAAAAAGCAAGTGAAGAGTGTGAACTGCTGCTTCCATTAATTAAACAGATAAAACAATAAAAAAGCAAGACGAAAGAAATTATTTGTACCTCAATTGTTAAGATCACTGGTTCCAGCACTTCGTAGTCTATCTTCACTTTTGCAGCTGCTTGTTTGGCGTGAACATCTGAATCCGCAACCACAGCACAGACAATCTGACCCACGCAAATCACCTGTAAAATACACATCACTTAATAGAACAGTGGATTCAAATTATTCCCATATGTGCTGCTGATAGTCTTTCATGTAACCACTATTCATATTTCCTCTTCAGAATTTTGTTTTGAATCAGGACTTTTGCATTGTTTAGATAATCCATGAAGCTAACTAATTATTAGAAATACTCATATAACTGGGCAATCAAGGAAAACACAGTATTCAAAAAGGGATAAGTGATTTGGGAGCCTAACTTTCAATGAAAAATGCTCTCCCCACTACTCAGATGGTTTTGTGAGGTTTACTCTGTATACTTCTGATTTATATATTTTTCTCTAGGTAGAATATAGTACATACCAGCTATTTTGAACTTGAAAAGAGAGTGGGAAAAAATTGTAAGAATTTACCTTGTCATAAAGTGCTATGGCTAAAGTGATTCCCTGACATAAACACAACACAGAAATTCAACAGTCAGTAAGTAAAATTTCATTATAAAAGGCTGAAGAAAAATAGTAAAAATGAAGAAAATTAGTTAAAAAAAAAAAGATTGTAGTTATACCTTGTTTCTTGCAAATATAACCTCTGGTTCATCAGAATAGTAAAACTCGTTTGTAGCTGGTACATCATGAGCTGTTATGATATCGAACACACCTGGTCCTTTTAGAGCCTCTGAGGTATCTATAGATCTGATTGGGATATGGGAAGAGAGAAGTGTAATTCAGTAGTTTTACAAAGCATTGTACAGAGGAAGGGAACACAATACAGAGGTATATTTCTTGTACTGCCAGGATCTGCTTATAGGTTCAGACATGTTTTTTCGTCCTATCTCTGGCATGCAAAGAAATGCAGGCCAAAGGCAATTTAAAATTCTACTAACCTGCTTCATTTCTAGGAAATACTCTACGTGCAACAGGGAAATCATTGGCCCATTAGACTGCCTGAACTGCACTGATTTAATAAAAATCACTGCACAATTATGATGCTACAATTGCAACTTTTTAAGACCTCACAGCCCACACAGATATCAAACTGATACAAATAAGCATCTACAGAGAATTCATGTACAGAATTATAATAGAAATGGCAAGATCAGTATAAATGGAGAATGAATGGGAATGTATGGGTGTAGAAGGATCAGAAAGAACAGCAGAAGGTTTATAAGAATGGCATGCTTTAATAGCACCTAGTTTAGCAGGTCGTCAAGATACCAGCACATCTACAGGCATCTTGTCTAGACACCCAGATCAGAAGACAAAGGAGAGTGAACAAATCCTACTGATCCACAGAGACTGGGGGGGTGGGGTGTCAGCTCCTTGAGGGTACCAAAAAGAACACATTCAAACCCAGTGTACTATCACCAATCTAAGAATAAGCCAGGAAATATGTCAAACACTCTACAGCTAGCAGCAGCCCCAGTACTCTCTGTCATCACAATTAATCCTGACCAGACCACCTGGATGCATGTCTTGGTGTCTGAATGCCGGGCAGACAACTCTGATATGTGCATTTGGTGCTGAATGTTGAACAAACTGCTAGAATAAGTGTATCTTGACAGTATAAAAACATAAGTGAAAACAGTTTTCTTTCAGAACAAAATCCTCTTCCCATCTTCCTCTTCTCTAAGGCCTCACCTGAGCTTTGCTACCTTGTTGCTGCAATGTTGCAACACTGTTTCCTACATTTTCAACTATTTTATTTTTTCATAATAGAGTTGAGATTTCAAAGCTATGTTGGTGAAGCGGAGTTTTGGTGCCTGCTTGCACTGCACAGCTCAGCACTTTGTGGAGGTACCTAGGCTAGGTCTAGGCTGGCTCATGGACCAGAACAGTTCAACCTTACTAGTACGGTAACACGGAGTGAGACACTTAAATCCAACCAAAGCCTTCTACTACAGCGACAATATTGCTTCCAGCACCTGAGCCAGTGTGAGTATCAGGCATGCTGTTCCATATACAGAAAACTCATTAGTCTGCTTTAAAAATCTCAGTTAGCAATTCATAATGACACTTTCTTCAGATACACTTTGAGCACTTACACAATCTTAGCATGAGCTCTGGAACTAGTGACGACAGCCAGGAAGAGCTCCCCATCCACAGAAGGAAGGTCATCAATGTAAACTGCTTCACCAGTGGCATGCATAATTCCAGACTGGTGCATAATGGGCCGTCCTACAGGATCCTGGGAAGCCTGACTCGGCTCTATGTCCTGTATAGTCAAAAATACATACCCCCCACCCCTGAACAGTTAAAAAAGAATAATCATATTATTCGTATAGCAATCAGAAAATCGGATGAAGGAACAACTGTTCATATTACCATCTTCTGATTCAATATTGAAAACAGATGTGGATGCAGGACCTGACTGCTACTCCTGGGGAATAAACTGCCGAAAGTCATAGAGAACTAGTTCATTTCATTTGAATTCTCTTTAAGTTTCCAAAAACTTGAGATTTTTACTTGTGTATTGAGGGTATGAAAATATCAAAAATCCTTGTAGGAGTTTCCACCATGGTCTTGTCACAAGGGTGAGCTCAGACAATCCAAAAGATGTTCTTTGCTGCCCTCTACTGCTGACTTCTCCTTGGATACTCTTGTTAATCTAATCAGATAGCACTCACAAACTCCATCTTGATTCCTAAATCTACAGTAAGACCTAAGAGTCCTCTGAGATCTTAAGAAAAGTGTATCTTGAGACAAGAATACTATAGTGATAGCAACAGACTTGGGCTTTTCAAACTTTTTTATTTTCTTCTAATTTTTTTCCAATTGCGTTGCACACTGCAATATACCAAGTTTAAGCAGTCTGACAATGGAGTTTGTTCAGCATATTTATCTTTTGAGAACTGTTTAGAAGAAGTGAATATACCTGTATAAGTCTATTTTTACAGAAAAGGTTTTTCTAATTGAGATACAGTTAAAATCAACCACTAAGAGCCTGTTGCCTTCAATCCTTTAGAAAATTTGTACCTGAGCTTCGCAGCAAGGGTCATGCTTGCACTGTGACTTTTTATCAAGTCTTATAAAGCACAGAACACTCATTGAATAAAATCACTTGCCTGGTATATTTGGACACTCTGGGGCATTTTGGTTTGGAAATCTTGTAGGACACTCCTATATTCCATAGGTATGTCAGGATAGTGGCAAGGATCCTGAAAAGAAAGTGAATTATTACTAAAACTCACACTTTGAACATTCCAATTAAAAAAGCTACCAACCAAAATCACCAAACACAAACTCTTTATACACGAAATTCCTTCAAGACTCTCACAAGCTAAAAAGGCTCTAAAATAACAATTTTAAAACAATGTAGAGTTTTGAAATTTCACTAAATCATATTTAAAAATATATTGGATTCAACAAATATGCTTGTTTGAAGTAAGCAACATAAAGCAGGGATAGTCAGAATAGCTTTGTTCTGGGGTCTGATCAAAACTGGCAGAGAATCACTCCTGCTAATAGTAAATTACCTAGTAATGGTAATTCAGAGGAAAGAGTTCAAGGTAACACAGAAGAAAAAGGCAAAAGGGATATTTTTCCTCCTAAGAACAGATTTAACACAAAACCAAGTAAATTGCACCTAGAAAGTATTGGGAAGCAAAATTTGAGAGTCCTCCTCTCCCAGTCAATGACTCATACAAGAAGGACGGTTGGTTTAACACCTACAGTTGCTCTCCAAAGTCCTTATTTCTATTCTATTTATGTTTTGAACTACAGACAGATGGAGTCTTTATGTAGTAACATACCTTACCTATGTTTTCTTTGGGCCTGCGAGCTCAATACCAATATATTGTTGTGTTAACATCGCTCAATTTTTTTTTAAAGCCTAATATCCAAGATGAAGATATCTGAGACCCTAAAAGTTAAACGGGCATCTCTCCACCAATCTCTTTGGGAGTTAAGCACTTACATTCCTCTATAGATCTGAACCCCAAAGACAATATTTAGCACATTGTACAAACTGCAAGCATCAACACATAGAAAAAAATTTTCCCTTTGCTTGCACAAAAGTAGACATGGAGAACTAATTTACCATTGTTTTCAATGACTGCAATACTTCCAGGAAAAATCTGTAGAAGAAACTGACTATCAAAGTTTTCTTATAGTCTACTTTTCCACCACTGGCTGAGCCTGGAAGAATAATTTCTTGAAGAACTATTCTGCAAGCTTCATCCAACATTTTTTCATTCCATTGTCTGTCAGGAAGAATAATAGAAGCAATCAGACCAAGACTCAAAAAAATAAATACAAATTGCAGTAATACATTTGTACCATGGACCACAGGCATAATCCTGCTCACAATGAAGCTAAAATATTGATTCTATCGATGGCCTGCAATTTTGAAAACAGATCAATGCCTCTCACAGAAGTGAGGTCCCCAAAGTCAATGGAATTGAGTGCTATGTCAGACTTAAAAATAAATAAATTAATAAATAAAACCTATTACAGATTTAAAGTTGATTTAACAGTCTTAGAGATTGTCACTATTCTGCAGATACTGTCCTGTATTTAAAGAAAAGTGGATAACGATATTGATGCAAACTGTAGATTCTTTCAAGGGATCTGATTAGTGCTGGATAGTTGTTACATTTTCTGAAAAGGCTGTCTCCTTGAAGTATCTCAACACAGTTAATTCTCCATAGTTACACAACTCTAGATACCAAAATATAATTCTGTTAGAATAAATTTAATCATGTAAAGCAGCAAAAAATAATGAGTACTTCAACTAGTGAAACAGTTGCATATTAAATAGTAAAATAGTCCAGTGGGACTCTGTTTAGATAAATGGTTTTATACTGCTTGAATTATTTGTAATTTTTTTTCCTCCAAACCTTGGAAAGATGCTGCAAAGTGGGAGGGAATGTCAGGGATTAACTTCAGAGATTATTAGGATCTTAGAGATGAAGAGATACTGAAAACGTTAAGGCTTGACTCGTGCTCCTAAAATTATTGGGCACATCTGAAGTTCTCAAACTTTGTATCTATTAGAGCCAAACTGAAGGACTCAACAGCACTGATACTAGGGGATTATCAAACCTATGGGATACAGCATCATTTACCAATGCTTGTGTTCAGGTGCACAACTGACTATGTATACTTCATCCACTTATCTCACAGCTCATACATCTCACATATGTCTCTGCATACTTCACACTGGACTTGCACCCATGTGCAGACTCTAAAATGTAACAATCTGAAAAGTCATCATTAAGGTTTGACCAGATCATTGACTTGAACATATGCGGCAAGCGCCAGGTAAGTGAAATCTTTCTGTACTTTCATGCTCCAAGGAAGTACACCCAAGCTCTTAAAGTCCCTTTATTTAGAGATATAGAGAGGATAGAGAAATTGTACCTTCCGATAAGCGTCCAGCAGGTTTGTTTCGCACAGATTGTGGTCGAGGCAACACCTCCATAGACAATGCTTAAATCCTTTATTATGTCTGTACCTTCTTCAAAAAGGACCCTCATCCCAGCATTGGTTATTGAGAGAGCATTTTCCCGTCTTGGTGCTTGTCGAAATGCAGAGACGTACTCCCCCTAGGCAAGATCAGACAGAAGTGGGTAACCCGCACACACGTAAGTATCTGAAAGCAGAACTTGCTATTGCACTACATGAAGCAAGAGAATAAAAAACGAAGAGCACAAATTCAACTTCCTGAGCATTCAAGACCATACACTTCCTTCTCTTGACCTTTCAGTAGCTTTGCCATCTTTGATTTTCTAGCAGCCCGTACCCAATCCTTCATCATCTACACAGTTCAGATGACCTAGATTTCTTCATGGTAGATAGCCGGAAGACAGAGATCTTGTGGAGTGGAGTTGCATTTATAACAAGACCAAAAGCTTAGAGGCTTCAAAGTATTGCCAAACTTCAGTGCTCAGATAACGTGACTCCTAATTCTCTTAAGATCCCACATCCACTCATGCAAACACAATACCAGTTAAAGACTGTTATTCAGTTCAGCAACATTTATGGAAGCACCACGCACATGTCCACTCTTATCTCATTTTAAGAAAAATCCTCAAGAAATGACAATGCTTTACCTGCTTGATGCCAATCATATCACAGGTAAGCAGCCTGCTTTGGTAAGGACTATGGCAGCTTTTCCAAGACCCCTTTCGGTAGGGGGTCTAGACAATTCCTATTGCCCTCATTATTTTAGGGTAAACTTTTGTCTGAATATAATTTTTTATATATCACCAACTACCTGCTGAGTTGTGTTTTTTGGCTAAAACTGGGTGATAGTATGGCACTGACAGGATCAAATGTAAGAAATTCAGAAAGCAAGCAGTAATACTGTTACTTTAAACATAGGGATTATGACGCATCCTGTTCTTTATTTAATAGTTTTTAACTGAGCGTAAAGCAAATCTAAACAAGCCAGTAACTTACCTTCCTAGAATGGGGAATATGGACAGAGACTAAAATCTCCTCTGGCATAATGGTATTGTTACCAACTCCATCTGCAAAAATATCACTCAAAGGAATCTGCCGCTTTCTTCCTAAAAAAAATCCCAAATCCAGAAACTTCTGTACAATTGTGCAACTAACATACACCAATCATATTTTAATTGGCAAGAAATAGCTGCAGCCTTCCTGAGTAAATGAGAACTGCAGAGCTTACATAACAAAGTACCAGTATGCTCTATAAATACAAATGACTGCTTCACCTTCCATTGTATAATAACACCAGAGTCCTAAGAAAGTGCTCAGAGATCAATCCCCATTCTGTGATCCTCCCTTCTGATACTTCTGTGATGATCCCATCCCCACTTCTGTCAATCTGTTCCAAATCTCTGCAGCTGCTGTCGTCACTACCTTTCCTTCTAAAACATAAAGAATGAGGAAGAAAACTGAATGGGAGAGAACTTCTGCAAAAGTAAAAAAGAAAATTGGGGGTTTTTTTGGTTGGTTTTCGGTTTTTTTGTTCTGAGATTCTGAACACTTCTAGGAGTCCAGAAGGGAATAAATGCTATTGCCTTTTCCTTTCTGTTTTTGGCAGATTATTTTNGGAGAATGACCTCCCTCGACCTACTGGCCACACTCTTCCCTATGCAGCCCAGGATTCCATTGGCCTTCCTGGCAACAAGGGCACATTGCTGGCTCACGGATAATTTACTATCTATGAGGACCCCCAGATCCTTCTCCTCAGAACTGCGTTCTAGCAGGTCCACTCCTAACCTATATTGGTGCCTAGCATTCTTCCTCCCCAGGTGTCTTTCTATGATATATACTATTAAAGATGGGATTTTCAAAAGGGAAGAGGACAAAATTCTGCAAGGAACCTAAATCTGTAAGATCCCTTTGAACACATAAACTTAATCTATGCTACATCAGGTCTGCCAATATCACTACACAGTTAAGCCAGCAAGCCTTCTGGAAATGCAACATTTTAACACATGTAATTGATTCTCTTAATTAAACAAGCTCCATCGGCTCAAGGAGTTCTGTTGATAGAACTGCAACTGTACCAGTAACACAATTGTCAAGTAGCACTGTCGTTCTGCAAGAACAGAGAGGCATAAACATTGTACAGATGGAAATCCACAGTGATTCACCCGTGTGGAATTTAACACGTTTGACAGATGAAGTCAAAGTGTATTTTTCTACTAGTTTTCTATGTCCTTCGTACTCTTCACATGCTACCTAAGGGGTCCAATGCATTTTACAATAAATTATTTCTTATTACTAGCCAATATTTATCTTGCAGTAGCCCTGACCTATCCCCAGACTTTCTAGAACCAGATGCTCTTCTGTGCCCTTTTTAAAAGGTTCATATATTAAAACACTCCCTTCACATTCAATGAACATGATACTTCAAGACTGGCTGCTTTACAGCGAGATTATTTTCATGTTTTTCATGTTATGTGTGATGATGACACTGTAACTTTTTCATCCTAGAATATAATTTAGCATTGAAATTGCATTCCTCAAATATAACTAGTATGACAGCAAAACTTTACTATAAGAATTTTATTTTGCTGAAGTGCGAATCTGAAAAATAACACTGTTAAAAATAGCAGCACTGGTGTTTCTGGATTTTTGCCTTTGCAGTTCCATCCAGGATACGCTTGGTTTACATACCTAAAAATTATTGTCCAATCCCACCTATGAGTGTGCAAGGATCTAGGAAAGTGCATGTTCTCTTACAATGTGATCTAAGATAAATTCTAAGAACTAAAAGTGTTTCTGCAACCTCCTTTTCTTGAACAATCCACTTTTCCTATGTTTCACTGACTACTGCGTGGTAAAGAAGTATGTTAAAAACCTGTGAAAACACCTAAAACCCTCTCCCAGCAGTAAAGTTCTGCCAGGTTAACAGAAAGAGATATCAATCAGTGATCCTATTCATCATGTAAATAAGTTTGCACATCATTAGAATTGTTAAGAAGGTGCAAATGTTTGTACTTTCACTTGTCAGAACAACATTCTGCAAGCATTTTTTTCCTCTCAGTGCCAATCTGTGTAGGAAGTCACGGAAAACACACAGCATAAGTTTTTGCGTATCTGTTCCAAGAAATCCTGGCTCAGAAAAAAACCCTTAAGAACGTGTATTTCAGTGTGTTGAGTGGAGTATTACGTGGTCTGAAATGGCAACATGAAGTCTGTCTGGATCAAGAGCAAAAAGGACATAAGCCATCTAAAAGGGAAAGCATGCAATTCCAGGCCACCAGATAGCTCATATTTACTGATAATTTCATCAAACTTCCAATGCTAAGGTAGTGCACAAGAAAAGGTGCAGGTAGAGGGGAGTATATATACAGTGATGGAAGGAAACTGAGGAAATGGGCATGGAAAAAGGTGCTGGAGTAGTGGCTTCCTGTATCACAAGTATCTGTTAGGAACGAGAAGCCAGAGTTCTTCTCAGGGCTAGACGGTGATTTTAAAACTAGGGCAAAGCATGAATTAAAGAAAAAAAAACTACCAGGGAAGTGGGGAGGTAGTATACAGCTACTCAAATTGTGAGGTTTTATGAGTGCTTATAGTAATTCACTGCCCACAGAAGTACATGTGATCTGGTTGGTCTGAATGCTTACCCTTGACATGTGAATCTTTAACATGTTCTTTGTTTGCAAATTGCATCTCCTGCTGATGTGATCTTGTATGAGAGTGGGAAATGGGTTCCTTAAGAAATGCTCATCTGTTGTTATTTCCCTTTTCCCCATGTAACAATCCTGTACCTCTAGCACTACTACAGAGACAGGCTATCTCCTCTTACCTCTTGAAGCCAAACTGAGCATACAGTTGCTGGCTGCCAGAATAGGATTCAAGTCTGAGGTTGATTTTCTACTTACGATGTTTCCACCTAATGACTTGAAAAAAACAAATGTATGTCACCTTTCTCCATCATCTTCACATTTTTATGTTAATGACAATATAACATGCAGACTATATCTAAAATTTATACAGATCAAAAGGTCAAAAAAGATGTATTGATAGAAAATTCACTGTTAAAAACAGAATTAAAAATGCAAGTTTTACACGTGGTCAGAAGCAATTTCACTTTGTTACAATTTATTACATTTGTTATTGCAAGTAACACACAACATACAGCAACGTTTCTTATCTGTTCTCCACCCAGAGTTCTTAATTGCTGCAAGACAGCAGAGAAAACCTTTGCCTTCTCTTTAGGGATCTCTGAGATTGCACTTGTCAAGATGTCTTTCACTAGAGAGAGGCTGCAGGCAGCTCCCAGAGTTAATCCTGAAACCAAAAGATTAAGAAATTGTAATGTGCGCATTGCTTTATTGCTCGAGTTTTGAACTATGTTCAAACTGTAGAGCTAGGACTGCTTATGTGGAATACAGGCAAATACAAGGAGAGGGGCCTTTGCAAATTAAAGGTACTGTGACCTTTTATTTCAGGAGACTGAGGGTAAGATTTCATGAAATGATGAAACTGAGCTAATAGCTCACCACTTCTACTAAAAGGGAAATCCCTTCTCTGCTTCCACTTGGCCATTCCAACTGCTTCCCTCGCACTAACTTTGAGTAAATGTTTGGATGATGTTTCACCCAAAGGTGAGTCAGCTTCAAAACGCTTTCAACAGGCTCTTCCTATTTTTAAATATGATTTTCATTATAATTTGATCTTGCTTTGCATATGTACATTCTAGTTATTCTCCTACGGTATGGGCAGGTAGTATCTGCAAAAAACCCCAAACAGTCCTAATGCTGAATATGGTATTCTGTTTCCCACTAGAAAGACAACCTATAACTATATGGATTTATTTGAGTAGTCACACTTTTTTTTTAGGATTATACTTTATAAAAATGTCAATATTAGAAAATGGTAAACATTGCCTTTCTATTAAAAATTATTAATAGACTTTATGTAATGTGTGCATATTTTGAATGAACACTGGAATTCAATCAAAAATATAAGTCAAAGTATACATAATTTTAAAATGGCTTTTTATTAATCAAGTACAGCAATACTAAACGTGTATTTAAAACAAAAATTTAATCAAAACATGTTTTGCATTTAAATCACATTAAAGAAAGGAAATAATATTTATGGCTGGCAAACTAAACTGCATATCCCTTTTTTTATAACTAGTAAGTCTCACCTTCTCATAACTAGATTTTATTTATAGATTAAAAGAAGCAGTAAATATTCTCCCTGCTTCCTTTCAATTCCCAACTGCTTTTCAGCTAAAAAAACCTAGTCATTGACTACAACTGGATGACTGATCTGAAAGGAAAAATGTATTCTAAACGTAATGACAGAACTGTCAAATACAGTTTACCACTTCAAAAAAGTGGCTTCAGGCATACAGCAAGTAACTTTCATCAGATACAGGGTTTGATTTTCCTTAAAACTTTGGCAGTAAACTTGCACAATGTCATTTATATTTAATTAATTTAGGCTGTTACAGTAGGTTAAATCTATTTCTAGTTGTTATTTCTAATTTCAATAGAATTTATTTAAAAACTAAAACCTAGTCTGACTTTAAGTAAAAAGAATATCCACGTTCATCTTAAATATACAAATTGAGGTACCAAATTTTTAATCTACAATAGTTAATGCTGTTATGATTGAGGATAAGATTAGTTAATGCATACTAGCTAGGTCAGTTTAATCAGCCTTTTTTCTAATGTCAACAAGCATGCAATGTTGCTAACTCTCTCTGTGGTTCTGTATGGATCTCCCTCCACTATACAGCATAGCATGGTACAGATATCACAAAGCAAATATTGCATGACTTAGCACTAGAACCAGCATTACCAGAATAATTACCCTTGCACTATTATGACTAACGGGGCCCAAGATAATATTTCTGGTCAGTACTGCACTGTGTCATGAAGACAAAACTCTCTATCATCCACTGGGATGGTGGCCATAGCCACCTTGACCTGGGAAAGGATCAAGCATGCTTAGGAATAAGTTGCACAGGACTTTACATCTTCAGCATTATGGAATGGAGCAGCATCCCTTGCTGCAGAGGAATCTCCTGTGTCTGAACAAAGTAAAGTCTACTGACCGTCATCTGTGCGTTTCACCACATTCAGATCTGGGATCCTTGCAGGAGCAATAACAATTGGATGGAACACGCCTCTAAATTTCATCTCAGGTCCTACCAGATAGGAATAGACTTAGACAAAAGACATTTGCCGTAACAACAACTCCAACACAGCGGAGAGTAAGCTTAAGGATGAAAATGCCAAAAGAATGATAAACATAGTTCCAGTGTGCATTTGAGGACTGGGACCATGGCAACAGGGGCCACTCTGATTGTATACATACCTACACTGGTGTTCCCAACCACAAGCGGTGCTTCGGGGTGGGCAGCTTTCAGATCCAGTAATTCATCTAAGCTTACAGGAGAAATCCATGTCATTCGCTCCCCATGAAAAACCAGTGTTCTTTTTGGTTGGTTTTCAGCCATTCTCTGATGGGGAAATATGGCAGATTTAAATATTTAGGTGCAAGGTCTAATAGACGCTAGGCTGAAAGTCAAAAGAAGTTCTTAAACAATGGCAGTTCTACTTAATCCTTCAAAATTGGACAGAAATGGGACTGTTATGCTGGCTCTTTGCACAGTGGTGAATTTCTAGACTTCATGGGTGAAACGTCTTCAATTAATTCCAATGGGTTAATAAAAAAGATTGATAATAAACAGCCCCCAAGCAAAAAATGTAGGAGTAGATCCTGCAAACACTGAAATTATTAGAAAAGTGATAAAAAATAATTAGGGAGGTGTTTGCATACTTAGCTTGCTTGGAGGTCACCAATGACACTAGCAGCAGCATCCCTTTCTATATTAAGCATGCATGTGTATGTCTCTGGCTGTTCTAGCACTGTTCCCTGATCACTTGGAAATAGCTTGTGAACTAGTGGTGGTACAAACACACAGTGAAGAACCCCTGTCCCACAGTTATCAACCTTTCTCCATAAGCAGACAGCTAGCACAGAGAATTTGGCTTTGAATCTATAGACTGACAATAAGGTAAAGCAAACAGCTTTCAGCTCTTCTAGGACAAATACTGTTGTCAATAATTAAGGATCCCTGACACCTTCCATTCCAGTGCCTTTATTTCAGCTGCTTATATCTTTGTCACACTTCAATCACTGGGGCTAAACCCTCCCTGGTCTGGGTGCCTATTTGAGGCTGACATTTTGACAGAAAAGACCAACAAAACTATTAAGCCACTAAATGGGGAAAATGCATTGTTTTGGCAATGTTAAAAGGTGTTTGCCATTCAGTTTGCCGAGAAGCATTTGTATCTTCAGGTGCTGCACTGAAAACACAGTTTAGCTTACTTCTTTGTCTTCTCACCTAGTACCTAACTCTGCAACTTCATTTTCCCAATATGATTATTTTTTGTATGTGAATATTCAATAAGCTCAGTAGAAAAAATAAAAAGGAATATAATTTTGGATTTATATTAAAATGTTATGACATTTCTTCTGATGAATTACTGCTAAGCAGGACTTCAGAATGAGTTCTAAACTATGGACTACCAAGGAAAAGACAGAGCTGAAAAATAGTCTATAAGCAGCAAAAATTACCATTAGTTCTGGAGGAAATATAAGCTCCTGGGTGGGATCTAAGGGCTGGAATTCATCTGTTGAAAATAGTCTAGAGGAAACCTTAAAAAGAAAGAAAACAAGCAAAGACCAAGAACAAAATATGAGGGTCCCACTGAAGTCAGTAGAAAATTAGTAATTCCACTATCATTTGGATTTGGTGCTAAATTACCATGCATTATTTGGAGCTGCTGAGGTGAAGGAAGTGTTCATAACAGTTTCTCAGAGTTCACAAATGACACAAATGAGAGTGCAGAGGCAAGCAACTGAAAGACTAACTACAGGCTTCCTGCAGTCCTCCTATAAGAAAGTAGCTGGTTTCATGCCAACCTACAGTACTCAAAAAGCAAGGAGGTAGATCAGATATTATTGAAAGAATCACGGAATCACAGAATTTTCAGAGTTGGAAGGGACCTCTAGAGATCATCTAGTCCAACTCCCCTGCTAAAGCAGGAACGCCTAGAGCACATTACTCAGGACTGCATCCAGGCGGGTCTTGAAAATCTCCAGAGAAGGGGACTCCACAACCTCCCTGGGCAGCCTGTTCCAGTGCTCTGTCACCCTAACCGTAAAGAAGTTTTTTCTTCTGTTTGAATGGAACTTCCGATGTTCCTACGTGTGCCCGTTGCCCCTCGTCCTGTCACTGGGAACCATTGAAAAGAGTCTGCCTCCAGAAAATTGAGAACAAAGTCAAATATTTGTATGGATAAGAGGATTCATATAAAATTGCAATCATAACTCTGATTTTTAAGAATGTATCAGTTCTTCAGGCTTAAGCCAGCAGTTAGATTCCTAAGAGATCGGTGGTTACATTCAGATCATCACTGATCATTCATTTAAGACAGTTCCACATATGCCCTGATTTCTTACACAGTATGAGGAACACTGTGTGAGTCGAGCTGAGACTATTAATATTCCTGAACTTGAAGAAGTGCTCAAATCTCAGTTCTGGAGATCCAAACAACCTTATACCAACTACCTGCCACATCATTGCCTCTTCATACAAAGAATCCTTAATTTTTAGAAATATCTCCAAATTTCTTGAAAATAATAATAAAATATCTTATTTTACAAATAATATTATGTAGGTGAATAAGGTGGAGGATAAAAATGGCATAACATACTGCATTTACTTTGATTACAAGAAAAAAGCCACGCAATATTCTTTCTATAAGTTCTAGATCTAAATGGGACAGGTAAAATACTTAAACCTCTACCTTCTCTTCTCTGTCAAAAAAATCGTCTTCCTGATCCAAGCAACACTTTCCATTTGCTTTCCTTTGACAACAAGCAGATTCCTAAAGTAAGAATATTCCATTAGTCAGATATTGCCCAGAATGGTAGTAAGTTACAGCCTGCTTAAGCAATAAGAGTGTCTCTTCATATTTCATAAAAGTTCTAGAGGAAGTTTAGTAGTAAGCTAAATTGGAAGGATTATGTGTTAAAGAAGTGATATTCAAAAATAACTTAAAATTGTCTAATGCTGAAGTCCTTAATACAAAATAATTCATACTATGTTAAATTCAGTTGACCTTGTGGAAGCACACACAGATGGTCTGCATTATTTCTTTTACCCATTGTTCACTCTCCCATTTCTTTCACTGTAGGTTTCTGACATGTTGAATTACATGATAAATTACTAAGAACATCGATCCAAATTCTGTTTTTACTTATGCCAGTACTGACCCACAGTAAAACACATGGAGTTACTTCAGATTACTCTTCATAATCGAGGCTAGACACCAAGTTCGTTCATGTCAATCAATTAATGTCATGGGTTAGGCCACTATACACCTTACTCAGACCGAAATCTCTTAACAGAGGAAAGAGATGATCTTAACGAAAATCTTCATGGTTAGTATAAATATATACACTAATGGGCACAATCCAGTATTCCTATGATCACTACTTCTTACCTTACAGAAGGTTTTACAGGCATCTAGGATCGGTCTATATCCAGTACAGCGGCACAAGTTCCCTAAAAAAAAAAGGAAACCAGTAATAAAAAGCTTTGCTCTAAAGCATATGGCTTTAAAATGTCATGCCTTTATATGAGGTTTGCATTTTTGAAGCTTAAGAAGAAATGTTAGTTCTCCAAAAGACAAAAAAGATCAGTGCACAAGACTTACGACCCTGCAGCTCCTGAGGAAAAAGGCTATTGTTTCAAGGGGAGTATGAAATACTTCAGAGCTGCACTAGAGGGAATGCTGACTACAGCTTAGTATGCAGGAGAACAAGAGATTGTACAATATTCTTCGCCCACTCAAAACGTTTTCTTCCTTCCCCCGACTTATTTCTAATAGTGAAGGAGGTTAGCATTACACTTCCATCTAAGTTCACCTCACAGTAACAGGAAATGCCTTTGGCTCCACTGTGACTGTAGAGCACAACAGATGAAAGAAGGCTATTTCACCTGCAATAAATGCTCACACTTTCCCTTAGTGAAGATGGTCTGCATCTCTCTACCTTATTTGAATGTTTTATTCCTATCAAGGGGCTCCCCTGTGAGGCTTATGATATTCTCAACTCCAGATGTAACAGGATCTCAGAGACCTTTGGATGCAGCTACTTCTCCAATATGCCATCATTTTTGCACATCTGATTTAAAGCACTTGAAAAGACACATATGGGGATGCTTTGAACACCTGTCCCTGAAACAATCCACAGCTCCATGCTTCGTTTCCCAGGAGAAAAGAATGACAGGGAATACAAGGTCCATATCCAGCAGGAGCTCTGCTGGGAAGCACAATTTGTAAAGAGTATATACACACATGCATGCACGTGTATGCACACAGACATGCACTTGCATACACAAAGTGTCTGAAGAAAATGGTTTGAGGACATACCTACAAATTAAAAAGTGGCAATATTTACCAGCCAGAGCTGCTATCATCTGCTCTGAAGTTGGTTCTGGATGGTTTCTTAGCAAAGTATATATGGACATCACCATTCCAGGGGAGCAGAAACCACACTGGGAGCCATGGCACTTGGCAAGCCTTTCCTGAAATGAAATACCACAAACAGCACTCCTTCCAGTGCACATCACCATTCTAATGATCTTTCTCTTAAATGGGGGACTCTCATACTAAATCGGACTTTTTAAGTTAAACAATTTAAGCAATCTCAGGTAAGAATAATTATTTTGGGTGTGATGCCCAGGCATATCTTACTAAGGAAGATAATTAATCTTCAGAGGACTTCTGTCTTTTTTGCATTCATACTAAAACATCAGCTACAGGGGCACTGTCCAAGATGTGCCCAAATAGAACAGAAGCCTAATCCACTCCAAAAATTCTTACATACCAACTATTTAATCAAGCTGTCAGTATTAAAGCAAGATCCATTATGAGCCATATCTCATCAGCCTTCATCAACTAACCATCAGAAACTCGTGTTGTCTTCTGTTACCATTTAGCAGGGAGAATAATCATCGTGTGAAACTCCCATGCCCTAAAAGCACTGCCACTCAAGCCAGCCCATACAAAGGAAGAAATCAGTAATCCTCTTACACAATGACACTGTACTCTCACCTGAACTGGATGAACCCTGGTTTTTGTACTTCCAACACCTTCCACTGTGGTGACTGCCACACCATACAAGGAGCAAATGGGAAGCAAACATGCATTTGCTGAATAGTGTCTTTGGAACACAAAGGAGAATAAAGAACATGAATATTATTTTATTATAATAAAGATGCATGAATATTATTTTGCAGTCAATCAAGACATAGTTTATACTTACAAAGCAGTCATTATCATCATTTGGAATTAGAAGATAATAAGCTTTACAGAAAGGATCACTTACTAGCTGTGTCTCTTGTCACCAATATAAAAACTGTCTATGAGGACAGTTCTGCAGAATTTCTATTTTCCTTAATACTTCAGCCTTTTCTAATTGCCATCTTGCCTCTCTTGCCCACAAGCAACCTGTCAAGCGTGTTTTGGAGGAGGAAGATGGGGAAGGGAGGGTTGGTTTAGTCGTTTGCAGGAAGTAAAGAATTACTGCTGAAAATTTGTAATCAAATCTCTGACCCAAAGGAAATTCTAATGTAAAATAAAAATCATTCTAAATAGGAAAAACATACCAAAATGAAAATTCTTCAAAGCTTTTCATCATAAGCAACAAAATATTCTGGTTTACTACAGATGCAATGTTTCTTTAACAGTCATTCTGACTGTTTTATTTTCAACTCTTATAATAACTTTAAAGATTTTAATTTGCATTGCATTCCAATGTAATGCAATTGTCAAAAGGAACAACTGGAACATTTTTACTTTTTCCCACCTAAAAAATATTCAATTGACAACGACATGTTACCATTTAACAATTTGACTGGAGTTTTCTCAATTTAAAAGTAATTTATTGAAGTTTTTAGCTTAATGAAACTCTGGGTTTGAGTTTCAAAGTCCTTTTTGTGCGTGGGGTGTAGGGAGGGAGTTCAGTATTAAAGGCCTGGTAAGACTCAAAACTTCTGCCTGCCCTGTCTTCCCATCAGTCACATGACAGAGCTGCAGGTAGGAGCCACATTCCAGTGGTCAGTTTTCTCCTAAAGAAAAAACTCCTTGCAGGTGCTGTCAGCATATATGAGCGAATTAAGCATTTGAGCGTGATATTTCAGCAAATTTACAATATAGCTGAATGATTAGTATTTTTTACAGTGTTGTCTTTTGGACCCTTCCTTTTGTTTCTTTTACTATTAAGTACAGATTTTACAACTTTGTTTTTACAGTTTCATATCTACAGTCATAAAATTCTGGGTGGTTTTCAAAATTTTCTGTTAAGGATACCGTATCTTCTTTGAAGCTGGCTCATAAGTTGATATCATCACTGTGCAGGCACCACAGCCACCTCCTCCACAGCCATACTTAGTTCCTGTAAGTCGGACTGAAAATGATGGCATTAGGGAAAAAAAAAATAATTATCAGGTTTCATTTTGGCCTTTATTGTCCTGAAAAGCTTGAGGCCACCTTTCTTCCTGACCAGCTAAGGAACATAGAATTGGTTTGGTACGATAGCATATGCATCAGAGTCCTTTCTATGCTGGATTTTCAGTGAAAATAAGATTGAAGCTAAGGAATGACATGACCAAAGTCCTGTTCCCAAGAAAAGAGAAAACTTGATTCTGACTTCTTTTGGAAGAGGAGTAAGTTGAGACAGAAATAGGACGTGAAAAATAGTTTTCCAAGTGAAAATATGAAAGAAAAAAAATGTGTAATGGGAAAAATAGCTATATATCTTGAAGTTCCAGTCGAACACTAAAACTAATATCCCAGTTTTTCCCAGAAGGCCCATTTATAGTCAAGATATTAATCTTGCATCTCATCTGAAAGACCACACTTATGAGAGAAGTGCTCATTTCTATGAATCTGGTACAGTGGCCAATCTGAAGCTATAAATCAACAAACAGCCAATTTAATGTTCTATAGCCACCAAAAGGAAGATGCCTTGCTCCCCATTTCTTCCTCCTCTTCTGTCCTTCCTCTTCCCAACATTACCTGCTCCAAAACACAAGACCTCTTGCACCAAGTCTTTTTCTCACCAGTCCTTCCATGAGCTGACTAATGACAAGCTGACTAATTAGTGACTGAGTCCCTAATCCAGCTGACAGCCTCTGTTTTTCAGAGAGGTCTGAGGAACTCCACAGCTGGCACAAGGTGCAGGAAGAGAACTCTCTCCCAGGAGCCAGGAACAATGGAGGGGAAACAGGCCACCTTCTTTTCACATCACATTGTCAAAAGAAAAAAAAAGTTTGTTAATGTGAGGGTTAGCACTCTTCACCTGCAGTAAAGCTTTGAGATGCTTTAAGGTCTTACCTAATTAAGCTCTACCACTTTTTCCACTGTAAAGTGCTTTACTGAGCCCTTTCAGAGGCATCCTAACCTGTCAGATAAAGCAAATATGTTTTAAGATACAGTTTCTTCCCTTGTTGCACTTCTGTTTACTTGTTAATTTACAAAGGGTCTTCCAGTTAATAACAGTGGTCTACTGTGCAGATTCCTATGGCATTTAGCCTAAAAAAAAAGATGACAGGATGCTTAGAGAGGTATTATACTGTACCTTGCAATTATAAAACCCACTACTGGAAGATGCTAGAGTTCCTCACGTTCACTCAAGCAATCATTTCACATGACAAAGAGTTTGACAACATCAGCATAAGATATTCCTGTCCCATATTTTTGTTCCGACATCAATTTTTGTCTCTTTACTGAAGTTAGCTGTACCCCTAGCTATGTTAACTCAACTATACATGGAGGCTTACTGTGAAAGGATCAGTTCCTCTACCTGGTTAAAAAAGTGGTCTCAGATACAGCTGGGTAGGCACATCTCAGGGAATAGCACACCATCATACACACCTAAGCAAGAGAGGGCAGGAATACCAGAATTTGACATTTAAACTGCATGGTGAAACCAACTAGCTCTTGAAAACAAGTCAATCTTATCCTCATTTTATAAGCAGGGTACAATGATACAGAAAGTTTAAATGACTTTTCATGATGTCAGAGCAAGTCAGTGCAGAATTACATTATCTCACCCACATGTGTGCTTTAACCAATGAAGTATAACTCTTGCAGTAGGGGCAGTACTGAGCTACTTGATGGGTGTCGGTCTCTTCTCCCAAGTAACAAGCAATAGGTCAAGAGGAAACGGCCTCAAGCTGCGCCAGAGGAGGTTTAGATTGGATATTAGGAAAAATTTCTTCACCAAAAGGGTTATCAAGCACTGGAACAGGCTGCCCAGGGAAGTGGTTGAGTCAACATCCCTGACGGTATTTAGAAGACAGGAAGATGTGGTGCTTAGGGACATGGTTTAGTGGTGGTTTTGGCAGTGTTAGGTTGATGGTTGGACTCGGTCTTTTCCAACCTAGACGATTCTATGATTCTAATTTTTATAGTCCAATGGAGTCTGAAGTTGTTCAAATTACTGAATAATTTCAGAATCACCACAGCTACAGCAACCTATTCTGCTCCAGGCTCCTCCTCATGATTGACCAAAACAAACATGTTTTGACTTAAGTTTTCCTTTTGAGACAAATATAAAAACTCTCTACTGTGTGAATTCTATAACATACAGTACATCACTTGCCCTGTGGGGGTATGTTTTACGAGGCAGTCTAGGAAGCTGCAAAAAGGAGAGATTCTGTTCTTCTCTGCATTAGCTTCCTGCTACTGGCTGTGAGTCAGTTCATTCTGAACACGTGTGTTCAGAATATTATGCAACAGCTTCATGAACACTGGGAATATGCTTGTGGCGCAGCAGATTTTGGAAAACTCCTAAGAACAGTTGAGACCAGACACACAGTCAGGCCTCTGAAATGGTGAAGAGAGGAAAAGGTCAGAGCAAGTGCTGCACAATTTGTAGCAACCCAAAAAGCTGTGGACTGAAACCAAGACAGAAGGAAAGAACACTGCCTGCAAAGACAAAACTGGCAGGGTGAGAGGTCTAGCTCTCCCAACTTCTGCCCTGTCTTGTCTAACTAATAGAATTTTTTTCCTGTATTAAAAACATACTTGTTCATATTTACTTACTATTAAACCTGGTTTTTGAGTTTAGAAATCTGTTTGGCGTTCTTATAAGAAGAAAAAACAGATTATATCAAAATTCCAGCAGACTCAGGCTCTCATCACAAGATCTCCCCTTTCATGGGAGTGTCACTTGGAGACTCCTATTCTGTCAAGCTTTATGTATACTGGCCAAAAGGTTCTTAGATTTCTTTATGGGGGCAGAGGGGAGGAATACAGATACACACATAAACATCATGCCTGACGGCATTACTTTGTTTGCTTAAGAAACTAGGCTAAAAATACAGCAGCTCACAGAAGAGTATTTGGCTTAAGCAAGGCACATCATTTAATATGGTTGTTTTATCTTAAGGAAATCACAACTTCCTCAACCTGGTAAATCACCTTTGAATTATCATTTATGAGAATTTTGCTCAAATAAGGCTTTCAAATGAGTCACTTAAGGGAACAGACAACAAAAGGATACGTCTCTTTCGCAGATAAGACAACAGCATTTGCTCAGGATCAGCATTTTTCTCTATTATCTGCAGTAAGAAATGAAAAACAAGGTTTAACTAAGAAACCAAGGCTCTTCAAAATTCAGGGCACAGACTACATTCCCACTAATCTAGAAAAGAATCCTCCTCTGGTCCTCTCTCATAGAACTAGACTAATTGCCAAAGACCACAAGAGAATTTGAGGTCCTTCTGGAAATTCCTTCTCAGACAGACATGCATCCAGGAAAGAAGGGCCAGGGCACCTTGCAACTACTAAAAATAACTGCTGCTCAGTGAAAGGTCATACTGAGGGAATTTAACTTCAGCCACACCAGAAATAAAAATGCTGCAGAACTTTGCTACAATAGAGGCAGCATAGCACGAAGAATTAATGATTTGCAGATTTTAGAGTGTCCCTGGTACTTTAACCTGCTGGGATGAACACCAGAGGAAGCCTGTAAGGCTATCAGCAGGAACCATTTTTCTTCTAGATTTATTTATATAACCTTTCACTTGCCATAATAAACTAACAACAGAAAGCAACAGAAACGTCTACATTCTTAATTGATTACAGTATTTCTTATTCCTTTGCTCAGAATCAGCCAGTTCCTTCCAGTTGCATTGAAAGAACAACCAGTTTAATTTTGTTCCTGCAATATTATTGTTACATTAGCCAGTAGGCCATATTCTGCCACTTGAGTCTTGCTGACTTTCTGTTGTGCCTCTGAAAATCTGATACCATCTGATGCTGCTTCTCTGACACCATCAAAGATTAGAAGCCGGGCACGTACAAATGAAAAACTACTTTGTTCACCAGCCAAATTTGATATCCAGCTGAAAGTCCATTTCCCGTTGATGTGGTTTTTTTCCCCAAACTCAGCAGAGCTAGCTAAAACGGGATGTTGTAATCACGTTTGTTCTCCTCTGCTGCTTCTCCCCTTCTAACAGCACTTGCTGTTGGCAGAAGAGTGTTAGCTAACTAAAGTCATACTTGGAGGCTGGTTCGCTTCTTACCCAGCAAGGAGGAGATGGGAAGGAATGCTTCTGCAGGCTTGTGCAAGGATTCGGTTATACTCCCACGAGGAAGAAGCCTGAGGAAACCAAATCTGTGCCCATACCCTTCGGGGTTACTTCTGGAACAGCAGCCCCCCTTCCTCCACATTCTTTCCGGGCAACACTTACCTTCCTCCCATTCACATAGAAAATCAGCTCCTCAGCCCCCGCCGCCCCTTGCAGAGACATTGTACCCCAGCCGCAGAAGCAGCAGCGGCAGGAAATCTCGGGCAGCTGCAGCAGCGGCAACTGGAGAGCCCATGGCAGGCGGGGGCGGGGCCGCACCGCAGCGGGGCGGACAGGGCGGCGGCGGCGGCCGGGGTAGCGCACAGGGGCGGCCGCGCAGGGCGCCGCCGAGCACCGCGCCCTGCCGCCGGGAGCTGGGCTGCGCTGCGGCCAAAAGGGGCGTCAGTTGTTAACACGTAGAGCTAAGCAGACCGTGTATTTACTGGATCCTTTTGAGGTACAGTCAAACACTAGGACATACCTCACACTTTCTCAAAGGACGTGTATGTTCCTCCAGAGCAAAACGGCAACACAAGCAATGTGAACTGTTGTTAACGTTCCAACAATAAAATCTCCAAAGGTGATTTTAAATTGTGGTAAAATCCAGCAATGTCATGATCATGAGCCCAGTGAGAATTTTGCACAAATTTGCACTCACAAAATAATCGGCAGTAACTTCCAGGTATTATAAGCATTTGTAAGGGCTGCTTGTGCAAGCAAGGGTTTATAGAATAATAAATATTTTCCTCTTCCTGTTTAAATACCTAGCATTAATTTCCCTACAAATTTTAAAACAATCAAAAATCTTTATTAGTGGTAAACTAAAATATTAAATGTAAAAACATTTAGATTGAATAAACATGAGAAAAAGCAACTTTGAAGCTATAAAAAGAAGTTCAAATTACCTTATCCTCAGCAAAATAATCTTAATCCCTGTGACAGCTACAGATTAATTTTTATCTCGAATATCATGAGATGTTTTAACATCTTTTTCCTGGCAAGAGCTTCTAATATATCAACTGATCTAGCAAAAGAAGCACATTTAGTGAAGATTCAACAGGCAATGTAACATTATTTATGCAGAACCTAAAGGAAGCAACCATTTTGCAGAACAATTAAAAGAACTGCATTCTAGAAAATAACAAAGTAAATTTTCTCTCCGTATAGACCATCAATTTGAGTAACAAAAGCAGCAAGGATGGAAAAAACAAGGACATTGTGCATCTTCAGGTCATTTTCTTTATCCTTCTTCACTTTGAAAGATATCTATACCAAAAGGAATGGAAGAAACTAAGGCATAAAGCCCTAGGCCTTACACTTTTATTGAAAATTACATGCTTTTGTTTGGAACACCATAGCAGTCTAGCTGGTAACACCTGAGGCTGCGTGGAACAACAGGACCTTCACTGAAAAGATAATTAAGACCATCTTGAAAAAGATTTTATTTTTCTCAGAAAATGAGGCATGTGCTTCTGTTTCTAACTTTCAAACCACAGCCAGTAGAGAGGAACAATCACTTAAAACCCCACAGTTTTGCTGCTGCAGTGCCAGCACAGGGAGCACAAGTTGTAACAGATACTTCTTTTGGATTTCTCATGACACAGCTGGTGATGTTGATAAACAGTGAACACCTCAATTAAAAAAACCCTAATTAATTACAAACTTGGTAAAAAAATACAAGAAAGAATGTAGACAAATATTTGATATGTAATTCTTCTTTAAATTGCACTGAATCAGGAGAGAATCTTTCTTCCCAACCATTTCCACACTTCTTCATAATGGTCTTGCTCATGTAGTAACATACACAGTATGTTTCAGAAAGAAAAAGTCTGTTTGCTGAAACTTCTCAGATAAACTTCTCTGGTTTGTAATACAGATCACATTGCCTGGATGATAAGGTAACTTTAATATTGGAAGAATTTTCATACTGATGGAATACTGGGGTTTTTTTTTCCTGTGAGGTTCTATATGAAAACATCTTGCTGTCCTTATTGCTTTACATTTACAATCTTTGCATGGTCTCTGGAACTGGTGGCCACAGATAGACAAACTCTCTGTTTAGGGGATAAAGGTCACCTATGTAAACTACATCGCTAGTGGCACATTTAACTTGAAATTCCTACATGGAATGTACTACAGGATCTCGGGGAAGCTGCTCTGGGGCTACAGACTGTCACTAAAAAAAAACCCAACAAAAACCAAAAAAAAAACCAAACACCAAAAAACAACGGAAAACTGTTGTGGTGTTACTTATTTATAAACAATGCTTTTGTGCCTCTTATTGTTTATGGTTATAGTTCAAGACTTACATGTAGAATGGACACACCTGAAAGCTATATCCAGGACTATATTTTGACATGTATGACTCATTTTTCTGTCAAAATATGCAGCTGAAATTCTGGCAGCTCACAGGAGAAGGATGTAGTTTTCCCTTGTTGAACTTCATGAGGTTCCTCTCAGCCCATTTCTCCAGCCTGCCCAGGTCCCTCTGAAAGGCAGCATAACCATCCAGTGTTTCAGCCACACCTCCCAGTTTTGTATCAACTGCAAATTTGCATAGGCTGTATTCTGTCTCACCATACAGGGCATTAATGAAGATGTTAAACGTTACTGGCCCCAGTATGAAACCCTAGGGAGCTCTAGTGTTTTGCCTCCAACTGGGCTGTATGCCGCTGACCACAACCCCCTGGGAATGGTGGTTCAGCCAGTTTTCAACCCACTTCGCTGTGCACTTAACTAACACATACTTCATCAGCTTGTCTGCGGGATGTTATCAGAGATGATGTCAAAAGCCTTACTAAAGTTGCAACAAACATCTACTGCTCTCCCCTCACGCACCAAGCTAGTTGTCTCATTGCAGAAGGCTATCAGGTTAATAAAGCACGATTTCCCCTTTGTAAATCAATGCCACCTACTCCAAATCACTTTCTTGGCTTTAAGACGTGTGGAAACAGTTTCCATGAACATTTTCTCCATCAACTTCCCAGGTTACAATGGAAGCTACAATGAAGTACAAAGAGTACAGTTTGGTTTGGTATTTTTAAGAATATATTTTAAATTTAAGAGTACACCTTAAATTAGAGTACTCTTAAAAAGAGTACACCTTTTTAAGAGGTGTACCATATCAGACCAAAGGCCTAGCTAACCAAAGAACTGGTGTCTGAAAGTTTCAACAGTGAATGCCCTTGGAAAAAGTATAAAAATTGGTCAAATGCATAGTAAGGCTTCTCCAGAATATTCTTCCAGCCTTCAACAACTTGCAGTTCAGAGACATCCAGAAATGGTGTTTCTGGTAATTCCTCGTAGATTTTTCTTCCATTAATTTGTCCGATCAATTTTTAAGCACATGTAAACTAATAACATCTACTCCTGTAATAAAGGAATTCCTCAGCATAACTGCATACTGTGTGAAGAACCACCTTCTATAACCAAAAGAAGTTAACTTATTTGTATCTCGTTAAAAATGAGATACGGCTATCTTGGTTGCAAAATTAGCCTAAACCTTATCCGATGTAATCTGTAAAAGTTGCGTGCGCTGTAATTTATAGCCTGCAACTGGCAGCATCTATGATTCAGAAAATGCCAGAAAACTGTTTGTCAGCTGATAGTGCATTATGGAATGCAAAAGTGATTCATGAGAATCCAGAGGGGAAGCAGTACAAAAACCTCACAGCTGAATGGTATGACGCGGTTGTATTAGTCGTCACACTAGCACTCTCTCAATTGGTAACTCAAGGTGTTACTTTGTCTGGATCCTATTTACTATTGAATTTCTATTGCAGTGTCATATTTTCTCTGGCTGCCTCTGGCACATACTCTAGACACTAGACTTCTCTCTTACTATTCCTCAAAATAAGACTTCCTCATTCAAATTTCAGTATGATTCTGTCAAATACAAAAGTCAACTATCAAAAAAAAAAAAAAAAAAAAGAGGGGGAGGATTGTCTCCATCTATTTCAGTAATTTATCAAAATTTGGGATGCTTGTGTCTGTTCCAACCAGCAATGAGAAATGGTTCTACTCATGGTAAATATGAAAAACTCACAATAAAATTCCCAAAGGTGATTTATTTTTAATTCTCATTAAAATGTACACTTTTCTTACAAATTAAGAAGTGCTGCAAACACTTTGAACAGGTTAAAAATTACTGACCAGAAATGCAAACATAAGAGTGGAGCCCAACCTGTATTTGCCTTCCTCAGTAAAGTATTCTGTGTCCCTTATATACAGCCTCCTTTCCAGGAAATTCCACTTTGGAAGACCTTCACTAATCAAAGAACAATAAACACTCTATACTGCTAAGCATATATATATATTAAAAATTGTACCCATTTTAGAAGTATTGTTCGTAAAGGCAATTCTCTTGTCTTCTTCAAATAAATTTTGTCTTACTTTTAAAACTTATTTTATTTTTTACTTTATAGATTGGGGAATCCAGAAATTGTGTATCTGTAAACTGATCCCCACGCCTTAATTTTCTGTAAACAGAAGAAATAAAAGACATAATGTATGAATATCACCAAACACCTATGTAACTATAATTATAATAATTATGTAATTATAATAACAGTTCCAAATGGTAAATACTCTCAGTGAAAGCCCAATACACTAAAGAAATTAAATTTATGGAAAATAAATGTCTGAAATAGCAAGGCATAGATAACTACTGTTTTCCAAAATAATGCTAAAAATAGTAGTCTTTTTATGTGGCCTGTATCATATTAAAATGTGAGTAATCATAACTTATTCCTGTAAGACAAAACTCAAAAATTACTTAAACTAAAAGCTTAGCAGCATCCGTTCAGGTCAGTATACTTGAAAATAAAATATAAATATGAGACAGTAATCTAAAATCTTGAGTGACATCCACATTTTTTTCTCTCTTTAGTTACCATCTCTCTCCAGAAATTCAGAACCTTATCATTGAGGGTAAAAGTGGAGAATGTGTCAATATGATAATATTACAGCATTCTGGCATCCAGTTCAATTAGTAAAAGAAAAATATAACTGTAATCCCTTTGCATTTCTTTTACAAGCCATCTCGCATAAATAGTTCTGAAAAGCCAGTGGTAAAGTGAAAAGATGCTTTCTACATTACTTTTACCTCCTGTTTGTCCTCGGTCTCATTGCTTCAATTAATTGTTTGTTTACTTACAGAGGTAAACAAAAATATTTTAAGGGGTATGAGAACACTGTGCTAATTTTTTCAGTTTGTGGATTTATTTTTTTCTCCTCCCACATTTTTGCCAGAAAAGGAAGACATACTCCTTTTACACCTTTGTCATAAAGTTGCTATAATCCTTTCACTCTCAACACTATTACAGGGAAAGCTTGACACCGTCTTTACCTCAACAAAACACAGTGTAATTTTTCCTTAAATTAATATTATACTTTAAAAAAAAAACCAAAACAAACCACAAACCAAACAAAAAACCCCGAACAACTTTGTGGCAAAAACCTCTCAGAATATTTTCAGAACTAATCAAATTAAAGGTCCGTTGGATTTCGATCTATTCCCTCACTACAAAAAAGACATTAAGATTCTGGAGCGTGTCCAGAGAAGGGCAATGAAGCTGGTCAGGGGCCTAGAGAACAAGTCTTATAAGGAGCTGCTGAGGGAACTGGGGTTGTTTAGCCTGGAGAAAAGGAGGCTGAGGGGAGACCTTACCACTCTCTACAACTACCTAAAAGGTAGAGAGGGGGGGGTGGGTCTCTTCTCCCAAGTAACAAGCAATAGGTCAAAAGGAAACAGCCTCAAGTTGCAGCAGGGGAAGTTTATATTGGATACTAGGAAAAATTTTTCCACCAAAAGGGTTATCAAACATAGGAACATGCTGCCCAGGGAAGTGGTGGAATTGCCATCCCTGGAGGTATTTAAAAGACAGGTAGATGTGGTGCTGAGGAACATGGTTTAGTGGTGGTTTTGTCAGTGTTAGGTTGATGGTTGGACTCGATGATCTTAAAGGTCCCTTCCAACCTAGACGATTCTATGATTCTAAGTGCAAATATATTAGTTTTCTTAATGGAAGTTTGGCTTTAAAAACCTCTTTTAAATTGTAATAGCTATTACACAATTTCTGTCTTGTCTTTTAACAATCTTGGAAATCCTGTGCCACTAAATTTGCTAAGAACACTGAGAGGTAAATAACTAATATATATTCATTAATAATGATAAAGAACTAATTATTAAATTAATATATCTTATACTCAAATTATTTCTTATATTAGATATAGCTCGTTAAAGCAAAATGACTGAATTATATAATATTCATGCATGAATTATCTTGCCACTTGAAAATATTACAAGGACATTATTAAGGTGTAAGTTTACATTGAAGTACAACATTCACAACTATCCACCTCTTAAGGGGTTTGTACCATGATAAACACTAAGAATTCACCATTATTCACTACTAGTATAAAATGTTGTATTATATGCTACATTTAAATTTTGAGACTTTAACACTATGATGTCTGTCTTTGGCACTTGGAAATCCTGCCAGACTAACAGGAAATGTTGTATATCAACACTGAAGTATCTTTGCAAAAGAGATTTGTGAAAGAGATATTTCAAGTCTTTATTTGGGGGTTTTAATAGCAAATCTTTACTGGGGATAATGAAATACTCAAAAAACAAACAAAAGCCCTAATTCACATATACCTACCTATTTAGACTGGGTTCTTTGTAGCAAATAGTGGCTCTTGCTCGTCTAGATGGTGCTGCTGAGTTTTCTTCTAAAGTTGGCGGGGGTTTAGGTAAGGAAGTGTGAGATTGCATACTAGTATTTGTCAGATCTTGCAAAGCCTTTCTCCCTGTGAATACAGTAGTTTATATGCCTCATTTTAAGTATTTTCTTAATCATTAAGTAAACTTTCAATTCATAATTATTTTTAATTAGTATTTCTTAATTCAGGTACTTTGGTTACTGCTCCTACTCTGAAGATGCTCAGCAAAGAATGGGGTGATCAAAGAAAATGCCACTACAGCAGCTTTCAACCTACCAAAATTTGGAACTGCTTGAGGTCTGCCATGTCTCTTGGGACATTTTAAGAAAGCCCCATAAGCACTGTAATTTGCAGTTAACTGCTTAAGACTCCCAAGAGTTACTGCGTTTAAAAAAGTAAAACTGCACACAGCCCGTGGTCTTGAATGCAGGGGGAGGGCATATATGTATAGTCTGAAGAGTCAGCCTGTACAAGAGTTCTCTAATACTGCATTTTCCAACTTTATGCCTGCTCTTTGGGCATATCTGTGTAAAATAAGCATAGCATGGTGATTAAGTGAGCCTCCTTACCTTCAAAACTGTATTATTACCAAACTATTTACAGTGCCTCGTGTTTTGAACCACTGAATGTGTCAAGAGGAATACTCCATTAAAAAAAGTAACCAGCCTTGGTAGAAGTATTATTTGTGTCAGCTTTCTGTAATCCTTTAAAACCAATTCAGAATGCCAGACTAAACAATCAATATTTAACTTGGAGACAAATATTTTGATAACTTGGGAGAAATATTGAAATTATTATTTAGCCCACATTAAAAAAATTCTAAACCATTTATAGATCATAGCCTTTCTGAAAAGCACCAAGATTTAATGCAGACAGCAATCCAAGATAAAATAAATAATCTTAATCTGTATTCCTTAAAAGTTCTTCCAAGAGTGTACATTCCTCACTGATACAGGTCAAGTATTAGGTTTTCTGCATCCAGACAAGAACATCTGGAATGTAGTTTTTCAAAGGAACTGAATTTTAAACTCTCTTATCTTCACTTGAGTTTGAATGCTTTTCCTTAAATCCTCTGTGGCAGCAAATGGATGCTATTCATCTCAGAGGAAATTCATACACATATGGGGTGATTAATTTTTTGTTGTGCCTATCTTGAGACTAATAAATGATATCACCGTATATTAACATCCCTGTCAAAAAAGTGAAGATTCTTTTTCTTTATTATAGCATCTGAATGCCTTATGCAGTCTAGCATACACACTCTTAACTGATGGTCAAGCTGATAGTGCTGAATTACTATTGACCTGTAGTAGAATTCTGTGTTGAGATCGAGTAAAATATCTCAGTGGGCAAGACATCATTTCATCGAGAGTCTTCTGAAATGTGTTAAGGTGAGACATAAAGTCAGAGGTTCTTCATTGGATTTCTGCTAACTTTAATTCTAAATAGGAAAGACTAATAGGTGACTTTGGACTGCTTGCAGCAAGCCCCTCCTGATTTATGAAGACAAAAGAAAAAGCATTGTCTTTTGAAGGAATTCCATTAAGGAAGACCAATGCTTATTTGGTTTAAACGAGAGGGCTCTCCAATCATGAAAAACCTCCCAAGTTTGGCTGCCTCACAAATCAGTCTTGATTTGTACTAGTTTTAAAGTGAAAGTAAACTGTTATTCCAAGTTTTTCCTAAAGCTTAAAGTTAGAGATCAAGTCAGCTTCTTTTTAAGCAGGAAGAGTTTTGAGACATCTATGAGTCTGCATTATCTAGGAAAGCTGGATGCCTTTGTGTGTGAATATTTACATTCTTATAGATCTAACTACATAGAGAATTTAATTACAGGAGAATTTCAAGGTATATTTCGAAGTACAGCTCACGGCAATGATCAGAAGAGCTGGCATTATCAGAAAGGATGGCATTTCCTTGCCTTCTTTTAATTCAAGATATGGATTTGTATGTAGGATGAAAAGTGAACTGGTTTTTGAACTACGCTTAAATGGATGAAGATCAAATTATTAGCTTTTTATGTCAGTAGTCTTTGATACTGCTGATCACAAGGGTTTACTAATTTATCATTAAATCTAATAAAATTATGGAATCCTTTTTCTACCTTCCAAAGAAAAAACTGAAGATGAGAAGATGCACGATGGTCTAATTCTGCCATTTTTACTATTCTGTGGTCATGTAAAATGCGAGATTATTTTTTGGCCATTGTGTCCTAGCGTTCAAATGAAGCCAAGGCACTATTTGCTTGATAGTTTGGGATTCAAATTATTAATTTAAAATGTCTAGTTGTTGGGACAGTCTTAGAGACAATTAAGTAAACAGGAACTTGTTAAGAATAAATACTTTTACAAAATAGACCCTTCATGCTATAAAACTTCAAAGTTACATTTTAAAGCATATTTAACTCTAGCATAAATGTATTAGTCATACATTCCTTTAGCTCCTTTACAGTAATTTAATTGTATGATAGAAGAATCTAAACCTATCTTCCAGACTACACTAAAGTTTGATTATTTTCTGAACTTAATGTGTCTTACTTAAAAAAGAGGTTGTCACATGAAAATTTGCTCATGGGTAGATTCTAGAGAAAACTTGCTCAAAGTACATTTTTTAGATCTCTAAACTCCTGTTGAATTGCAGTGTTTCTAAAGAAATACAAATGAAATCTTTAAGTCCAGCTAGGTTCTCCATTTATGAAGGGAATAGTGTAGTTCACTCATATCCCTTGTATAGAAGCTCAAGCTATTATATCTTTTCTATCCCCATCTTTCTGAATTCCATCACGTTCTTTGAAAAATGAATACATGCTCCTCAAGAATGTAGACTACTTACATCTGCCCAACTAAATATCATCTTGGAATATGTTGAAAAGTAACAAGGATATTAGTTACCACAATTAAAAAAGACAAGTGACTGATATATGATATAGAATATGAATAATTTTAGTGATTTTTCAGTCCTACCTTTTTACACTCCTGTTTTATCCACTCTAAGCAATCAATACAAGTAGGATAGTATTAAGATACCTGACCACTATTTCAGGCACTACTTAATTCAAAATGCCATTTTTTTCCTCACCCATACACTTACCACAACAAGGTGTCAGAGTCATTATGTAAGTCTCTTTAGAAATATGATCCAGTTTTTGTCCTGCTTTTCCAGCACCCAGTGCTTTATTATGATCATTTTCCCCACATGTTTCAGAGTTTTTCAGTATAGAGGAGTTCATGGAAGCATTGCAGTTCTCAAGAGCTGGGAGCTCCACATTGGAAAGACTTTCCTGGAAAAAGCCATCTACATTTAATGGCATATGCTTAGAAGATTTGACAGGTAAGGATTTTAAAAATTCTGAGTTTTGAACCGTAGGCTTTAACTTGCTCATAAAGGATTCTATCTCATGAGGGGCTTCCTGGTCATCCAAAATACTCTGCTCCCCCTGATCAATGTGGCTGAAATAATTTTTTTCTGGTCTGGTCTCAGTAATATCAGAACTAAACCTCTGTTTGTACTTTACCAGATTATCAGCGGAATTACTAATGTGAGGGGTTTTATGTGCCACTGGTGAGGAATCTTTCTTTAACATATTAGCATCATCGTCAACTTGTTCTTTAGCTTGTGGTGTATTCATGGCTACACCATTCTGAGTAACTAAAGCTACATGCATTTGCTGAGTTTCAGTTACTTTATTTCCACTAACAGCCTCTGCATGCAATATATCCTTATTTTTTAATTCTTCATTTTTGCAAAGTGAGAACTGTGTAAGATTTTCTTTTGGTATTATATACGCTTTCCATTTAGCCTTTGCAAATGTACTTTTTAAACTGCCTGGTGAAAAACGGTTACTCTTTTGGTCTACTTTCAGAGTAATTTTATGAATGCCGTCACTTTCAGTTTCTCCACTTTGTCTGCAACTACTTTTTTTGTTGTATTTTCTCTTTACAATATTCTTCTGGTCTTGTTTTCTCTTGCCGTCATGTTGGTGTACCTCTGTTTGAGAATTTTTTGAAATATATTCTCCATACTGCCCATTTTCCTCTCTACAGTATTTTGCTGTGTTTACTTTAGAAGGGTTTTGAATAGTTTTCCTGTTTATTTTTGGTCTGCTATGGTTCTCATTTGTATGCAGAAAGTCCCGCTGTAAAGGCAATACATTAGAAGTGTTACCTTGGACTGGTAAATTTTCAGCACAATAAACTTTTGGTGGGATCTTGTTAATAGACGAGTTTGAGTCTGCTTTTTGTATTTTGCTTTCCATTTCTTCAAACATTTCTGAGCAACTTTCTTTATTTGTCTCCTGTTTTCTTGGACTCATTAAGTTAACCTGGTATGATCTCATAGTATCTTTAGCTTTACTTGGACAATTTTGTGCTTGATAATCTTTGCTGGTATTCAGCAAACTCTGTTTCGCTACAGACTTCCCTGTAGGTAGCTGTTCTGTCTGACTTCGGAACAGTTGAGTTTGTGAGTCAGCATTTTTTGAAACTTCACTGTTGTCAGGCCTAGTGTTCCTTTCTTCTGCATACAAATTTGAACTGACTTCAGTCTTGCTTTTAATTTTCTCTTTATCCTTCTTAGAATATTTTACTTTTCTGAAATTTGCTAATATTTTATCAGAATTGGCATTCCTATTTTTATTTCGGTGTAATTTATCTTTATCTTTTGCTGTAACTGTGAGTAGTTCACCTGCATCACTGGCGGTCAACTCCATATCAGCACCATAAACAGTTTCTTCAGGCTTCATGTTGTCAGTAAAAAACAGCTTCTTAAAGTCTATCTTACTTTCATCGCTAAATTTAAGAGGTGGAGGAATAACGTGAGACAAGTTACTTGAACTTTCCTGCAAATTGGTGGTGCTGCTGCTGTTGATATCAACATGAAGCAGATTATTTGAGCTATTTTTTTTATCACAATCCTTTATATTAGGTTGAAGTTTTGAATTAAGAAGTACTGCATGTTTCTTTCTTTCAGTCACATTTCCACAGAATGGCAATGAACTATCATTATATTGTTTCGTAAGCTCCTCAGACTGTCTTAAAGATTGTGTATTTTTTACAGGAGTCAGGAAGGCACTACTGCAAGTTAGTTCTGTGCATAATTGATTTTCTGCAAAGACAAAAATATCAGCAGCTTGGGGAAAGAAAGAAAGAGTATAGTTATCAGAATAAGACAGATTACTGAAGGGTGGACCAGAAGCATGGAAAACCACAAACTGTATTTTTTTTTATTTTTTTCACTGAATACACACATCCTGTGGTTGGTTCTTAAAAATTTAGTTAACTAGAACTAATTTAATATTTTACCAAAGTTGGACTTTTGAAATTGGGTATAAATAACATTTTTCTACAACTACTGCAGTTATTATTTGGTTATCTTATCCAAGTTTTATTCTGTTCACACTAATTTTGTTACATTTCAACTGTGTTATTTCAATGAACATTATTCTACAAGTAATTGTCAGGACACCTATACTTATGGGTGAGCATTCTATTTTTATTAGTTTGTTACAGTTTAGGAATCTTACTATACATTCTGTATTGCACATCAAGTAATGAATTATTAAATACTCATTCTCAGATAACGCTGAAAAATAAATCACCTGTACAGAAATACATCATACCTTTTAAAAATATATTCTTGTCAATGGTTGTTTCCACCAGCTCTATTTCAATTAACTTTTGATTATTTTTACCTGAAGGCAATGATAATGCAAACTTGACTTGATCTGAATGCCTTTCCTTTGACAAAATAGTGGTACGCATATAAGAATTTGGTATTTCACACACAGAAGGGCTATCTTGCTGTTTTGCATTAGCTGTTGCAATTAAAGGAAGCTTCACTACAGATCTGAAATGAGGAAATTTTACTGTGAAGACTTTTATTACATTTTATGCCGTAACATTCAATTGTTTAAATATTCCCTTAATAATGTATAAAAGCAGAAAACAAGAACTCAGTTATGAAATCTGGTTCTGTCTTAGGGGAAAATGTATTTTTTATGATTGAGAATCCTGCTTTGTGCTGGTGAGATCCCATGAAGAAAGAAGTAAATTATTCAAACACAAGTTTTCTCTACCACTCTCTTTATATATAAATTCCAAGTTGAAAATAGGTAATTTCTGAATTAGACAGAAAGTTGTTTCACATTACCTCAAAAATACCTAGGACAATACACAAAGATTAGCTGTAAAAAAATCCACAGACACTTACTGACTTCTGCATTTAATATAACCACCTACCTGGCAGACTGACATGTACTCTTGAACTGGTCATCAGTAGGGCTACTTGGAAGAGAACTCTGAAGAATCTTAAAAAGAACAGTGGGGAAGTAGAAACAGTTGAATATTCTTTTATGTTTTAAGTATCAGAAATATCCACAGGAAAAAAAAAATAGTGAATGGGCAAAAAATGGAAGTACTGATGAAAGGTGCATGACACTCATACACACACAATAATTTTAAAGAAAAATATTTTGTAGCAAAACTGATCAAAATCTGTAACCTACTTGCATCCCAAAGCAATGTATAGACTTTTTTAATGTATCTATAACTAATCCAAAGTGCATTATACATATAGAAGCACAAAGCAACACTAAGCAACTGTTTAGAACAGACAATAAACATAATATATTTTTAAAAATTAACTGTAATTTTGCCATGACACAAGGAACTAACATGGACTACATTTTCTGATAAAGTTTCCATATGCAAGGTATTTATTGCAGCACTAAGTAAGGGAGGCAAGTAGCTCGCTCATTGGTGAAGAATACCACATACTGAAGTACTAGGCTTTTTTTTTTTTTTTTAACCACATGACTTCATCAGGGCTAACTGATATTTAACTTTTAGACACCTTGTAAACAAGATTAAATGCTAACTTTTTAGTATAAGCAACAGCAAAATTTAATTGATTTCACTGGACTAGGGTTTCATCCCAAGCTTTAAGGAACTGGGGTAAATGTTTTAAAATGTATATATGATTTCAACATTGCACTCCTTTAGATGCTTTGAAAATATTATCCTGGAAAATAAGTTCAATAAGGTAATAGTTCAAAAAAACCATCTTACCTCAGAAAGACTGCTTATTTCTATTGCAGTTAGGAGGTTATCATTCAAAAATGCTTCTATTTCTATAAGAGTTTTATTCTGCATGTAAAAAAAATTTAAAAAAAATATTTTAAGTGGCTTCTGGTTTAAGAAAAGACAAGATATAAAGGTGAATCTAAGATGTAATTTATTTTTTTTTCCACGCAATTGAGCACAAACTGATTTTTAATACCATCTCAATACCTGTAAATACAAAGGTGAAGCTGATGCTAGAATAGCTATAGACAGGCATATACACTGATGGACAAAATAGTAAGTACAAAAAAAATTCTATGAAAGAAAAATCAAAAAAATCAAACATGAATACTATGCTATCAGATGATAAAACTTCACAAATCTGAGATGTACATTTTAAATCACCGTTTTAAGAATAATAAGTTTCAAAAAAAAGACAAAAGCTTGGTTTAGCTGATCTAAGTTTAAATGATATTATTTGCAGCATACCAAACAGTTTAGTTTTCGACGAAGCAAGATATTATGAAGCTGCAACTTTTCTACTTCCTTCTGAAGAAAAATCTTCTCATTCTTTAGCTTCCGAGAATTTTCTTTCTCCACACTCAAAGCCACAGCTAATGCTCTATTATTTTGTTTTAAAGATACTTTAAACATAGATGAGTTATCTAAAGGAGACAAAATCATATTATTTCCAACAGCCTCAATTCCAGGCCCTCTCTGCATGAACTATCACTATATAACAACATTTTTATCTGTATGTTTCGGTGGAACAATAGCAAAGCCTAAAACTTTCTAATATAAAACTATTGCTGTTGGTTGTCATTCTGATGACTACTGTCAGGTTCAAATGCAAGTTTATTTCATGCACGGATTCTCCTCTAGTCTGGATTTTTAAAAATAAGGTTATTTTAAGAAGAAAACATTTAAAAATTGATAGTTTCACAGGCATAAAAATGTTTCAAATTTCTAAAAAACAAACATACATTTTACAAATTAAAAAGTTCAAACATTTTGAGCAAAAACATGAGTTTTGATAACAGAAAGAAAAGCACTGAAAATACTCAGAGAATAGATAAATAAACAACTTACAATCACATGTTTTGATTTTCAGACTCTCCTAAAATTCTTCACATACCACATTAATATTTTTAGCAGGCAGCAATTCAGCATATCACATTAGATACAATTACTATTCCTTTTGAAGTCATACATTCTAAGTGCAGTAAATGGCTTCAGTTTTATCAGGACTTACTTATTAATTTAGTTTTGATTTTAGATGCTAAAGAAGCATTCCATTTTGCACCTTGTAATGTTCCAGCCCTCTTCTTCTTATGTCCTTTAACAGCATCCGAGATGAAAATGGCAGATGATTTAGCAGTTGCTTGTTTATCCATCATCAAAATGAACCTGTACATTGCCAAGAGGAAAGCCCATATAATCCACGACCTCTCTCACACTTTTAAAAATTAAGTTTCATTACCTCTTATCAGGATTTGTTATCTCAGAAGTTGTGAAAATTGCTTCAGTCTTTACCTTTGTTCAATTAATTCAAACAGGTTAATGAATTGTTCCTTGAGACTTAGGTCACATTATCACAGAGTGGCAAAATATTTAACTAATAAACATGAAGACTAAAAAGATCACAGATTTTTGATATTGTCCATTCCCTCAAGCTATTTATCCAAGTTTACACCTAAAAGGGAAAAAAAAATCCAAGGTTNGGGGGAGGGGACAAACTGCCCCTGACTGACCGACCAACCGACCGACCGTCAGGCGAGAGGGAGAGAGCGCGGCCGTCTTTTTTGTGTCTTTTTGATGCTCTGTTGATAAAACGGGGAAGGCACGGTAGCAGTTTTGTCACGTACATGCAAAATCACCCATGTTGAAATAGCCCACGTGTACCCTTACATACGGTCACCTACATTTCTTTTCAGAAATGGGACATGCGTAAACCATTAACCTCTAATCCACAGTTCCAGTTCTATAGTGACATTCCTGCGTGTTTTAAAAAGGAGGAGTGGGATGCGTTTAACTTTTCAACTACATGTCTTTGCAAAACAATTTTAAATACCAAGCATTAATAATGTTAAAATTAAAAAATACATATTAATTGTATAAACACTTAGCATCAATGCTTGTACACTGTGAGAAAGGGATTAGGGAACTGCAGATATTGCAGCTGGCTGTGAGAGATTTTTAGGAAAAGTCTGAGGTATTTGGCTTTCTGTTCAAATTAAAAGGAGAAATCCATGTAATTCCTTCTCAGTGGAAAGTTACATTTCTTTTTGGCTGATCTTTAGCTACTAATAATAGATGAANGACCAGCTTTTGCTTTGTTGGGAAAAATTTTAAATTGAAGCATTTAAATAAATCGCATTAGAAATGCTGCAAATTTAAGGAAACGGGGAGAGAGACCAGTCCGCAAGCACAGGTAGAACAGGGAGTGGTGTCCGCGCAAAACCGCCCCGCGGAAGCAGCTCCCGCCGCCAGCCGTCCCCCGGCTCTCTCCCCTCNTTAAAATTAAAAAATACATATTAATTGTATAAACACTTAGCATCAATGCTTGTACACTGTGAGAAAGGGATTAGGGAACTGCAGATATTGCAGCTGGCTGTGAGAGATTTTTAGGAAAAGTCTGAGGTATTTGGCTTTCTGTTCAAATTAAAAGGAGAAATCCATGTAATTCCTTCTCAGTGGAAAGTTACATTTCTTTTTGGCTGATCTTTAGCTACTAATAATAGATGAAATAATAAACAATTAATAGACAGTCATCAAGACAGTTATGGAAACAAAATTGATAAATTTAAAAAACAATAGATTATAGCAAGTATGTGTGCTCCCTGCATGCTTACTGACTTGTAAGGGTGGGAGTCTCTGATGTCAGAATTTGAGCAGGCCCACTTTTAGTTTGTTTTAGGTAATATTAGGACTATGAATTGCAAGGAAGTATTTTAGACTAATAAAATGCTTTTCCCCAAAATCTGTTCTGAGCACAAAATCCCTTGCTCTTTAACACTCCCTTCACATACATTCTCTTTCACTGTCCATGTATGCCCAGTTCTACCATTAGTTCAGATTGACATCAGTTCCTAAATTTGATTCAGGAATCATTAAATTTATAGTAAACAGTTTTGTGAAAATCTTAAGAGGGTTAATGATTTAATTTATTTGTAGATTTATAGAGATGTGGAAGGTTGAAATAAAAAACAGCACTAGGTTCCGTAATGCAGTAATCATAATGAAAATCTTACCTTTCTGTGAGCTAACATCGCAATATGCTATGAAGTAAATCAAAGGAATTGCACAATAAGTATCAGTGGCATTATTTGACAACGTATCTTTATGAACTTATTATTTTCATAATCTACTGCAAACAGCATCTGGAGAGTCTCTTTTCAACCTTAATTTGTGTATGATATATGGTACAATTTCTCAGTGTGGCCCTGAAGCTGCAAAACCCTTTGCTTCTACGCAATCCTCTTAAAATACAGATTTGATCCAGGACACCTTATATACCTTTGGTGCATTTCCCCTTACAAGGCAACTTGGAAGTGACTATAGCCACTCTAAAACTCTGGCCAAATAAAAGAGCAAATAACCTTACGTAACTTTAAAAACAGAAAACCAATCAAATAAAACTTACCTCCTTATCCTTTCCAGAAGGCAGCATTTTCCTCCGGATCCAATCACGAGTTTTCATTTCCTCCAGTTTTACAACAGTCCCAAGTCCTGAAGCAGTAATCAGCAATTTGCTTCCATTTAATGTTTATGTCACTACTGTGGGCAATAAATTCAAAACAAAACATGAAGTACTGTGTTTCCACCTGTGGTCACACTTTCCTTTACACTCTGCTGAGGAACTCCCCCACTGTAACATTTCACATGTAAAAATCTCCAGTTCATTGCCAGCAACTCAACGTGGGACAGAGCTTAAAGCACTGCCAAGTTTCACAGGCTGTATATCTTAAATATACATTAGGTCATTTGGGATCCCAAACTGAACAGAAATGAGAGGGAGTGAGGGAAAGACAAACAGTCAGAGACAGACCTGTTGAAACAGCCCTAACTACGTGGGAAGTGTTGTGTTGAATTTATGTCTTACTAGATACCTGCATATCCATGTCTGAGAAAAATCTTGGTTGAGGAATTAATCCTGTCGGGTCCGGTAAAGCGTGAGTTATGACTAAAGCATTTCTGATGGGCAGATGACATAGAACAGCTTCTGCCTCTGTGGATTCACTGATGTCCAACAAGACCTGAGCTCATGCTACAGTTTTTCTTGAAATTATAGTATTAAGAACACATTTTCCTCTAATCACAACCGTTCTTGCACAAGCTTAATGGAAATTCATTTCTTAATGCCTCTTCCTATCTGTGAAATTTGACTGAAATTGGTAAACTGAAACACAAATATACAGAGGATGAGTGTGTAAGCCTGGCTTCCTTTGGAAACTAGCGAAAAACAGAGCAAAAAAGTCCCTGTATTGATTTCCCAAGAACATGCAGGTCAAAAGGCAGTTTGCTTGTGCAGGCTGGTTATGCTGCATGCTTCTATAGCAAGTATATGCTGTACTAATCTTGAATAGTAATGATATTTCACATGGCTAAATCTGAGGTCCAAAATCTACATATTGCATTGTTTTTGTGCATATACATATATTGACTGAAACGATGTATATTGTTCTGGTCTCCCAATGCAGAAATACATGAAGGAAAATTGTCCAGACTTTTGAGGCAAAGCCAAGTGACCTTAAAGGAGAAAACAAGCATGGAAAGCTGCAGCTTCATTAAGTGAATGTTTTAGAGTGAGAAAGACTGGAAGTTATAACTTTAAGTATATTGTAACATTTGACAACACTGGCCACATTTAAGTTTCAATTGCTATATATGAACTATTCCCAGTGAGTAAAGGACAACACACATTATATCCTTACTAAAGATACAGGTAAACCAGACACCATTACTCCACAAAAATAATCTATTATATTTATTTTATAGCAGTTCCAACATCCATGAATTATCAGTCTGTATTGCATTCAGTGGCATGTTGTAACTTGGGTGCTTATTTAATTAATTAGATATTAAGCATTAAAGACCTGGCTTCTGGGTACATTCTTAGCCAAGCACTGTTCTGAGAGCACATAAGAGCCATGGTGCTCAGCATGCCATTTCCTCTCTTTGCTGCAACTGTAGCATGCTTAATTGCTAAGGAAAAAGAAACGTGATGTATTTACTGTAGCTTTAACTGCCATTCTAATGCAAATCTGCATTAAGATAAAAAGAAACAAGTTCTAAATGGTAAGTGATCACTCAGAGTTACAGAATTTCAATCAGAATTTATTACCTCCCTACTAGGACCAGATGCAACATAATTTAGATGGCTCTTTCCTTTAGTGTTCTTCACTTGACCTAAGGGAAGTCTGAATTACAAGTCTATGGTCCTAAATAGTAACTGAAAATATAGTAGCCTACAAATATTTAGGTATTCTCAAAATGTAGTAACAGACCAGAATACAGTGAACTACGCAGTTAGAACTGTGGCTGCTCTGTGATTATTTGTTACACGTCCTTTGTTTGACCCTTCAGCAACTCAGCTTGCAGTTGAAGTTTTAAATACCTTAAACGTGGTAACAAAACACCTCCAAAGGCAAATGGTGAGTAAAAAATCTGGATGATACAAGATGAAAATCAACAGGAATTGTAGGTATAACTGAGTTAATTTGCTAAGGCAAATAAACTATTTAAATACAAAATGGGCACATTTCTTGTATGTACAGTATAGAGTTAAATAACTGGATTTTTACTGGACTTCAGATAGCAATTAAAATACATTGTTAACATTTGGGATTTAGTTATCTCTTACTATATTTTCTAAACATATAATCAGCTCATACCTTTCTGAAAGTTTGCAGAAACCTAGAGTTTGGCCCTGTTAAATTTTGCACACAACTACTAGTTATTTGGCAGTTGTATCCATAGGGATAGGTTTTTATGGTATGTTATGGCAAAAAAAGAAATTCTTTTTTATTTGCTTAAAAATTTAAGCAGGAACTAGACANGCTCCCATCTCACTACAACCTCCTTTCAGGTAGTTATAGAGAGCAATAAGGTCTCCCCTCAACCTTCTCTTCTCCAGACTAAACAATCCTAATTCCTTCAGCCGCTCCTCATAAAACATGTTCTCTAGACCCCATAAGCACCTTCTTTTAATAGGACATTGTTTCTGCAATTCTTTGTGAAACGGCGGTGTGAAGGTGAAGCACCTTGCCTGCATTCATCCATGCTATTTTAGACTAGAATAGAAGAGAATATTTCAGTTGGAAGGCACTGCATTAATGGTTTCCTCTAAAAAAATGCATACAAGTCTGAAGCAGAAAACCCTCCATATTTCACAGCAAGCAACAGGAAAACAAATTAAAAGCTGTGATGACTGCATTCGTATATAGTATGTAGAACTAAACAGACTGCTGCTGGCACACAAGCTAGTNTTTAAGCAGGAACTAAACAAAAAAACTCTTTTTTTTTTTTTTTAGAAAATATGGCTGCATCTTAGAACCACTTTTCATGTGTATGGAAATTTTTCACAAAGGGGCTGAGACAAAAGCATAATGAGAATCTAATTTTTTCACCTCTCCATTGTTTATGCATGCATTTTGGTGAGCAAGCGACTGTATGTCAGACATAGAATCATAGAATTGTTTACGTTGGAAAACACCTTTAAGATCATCCAGTCCAACCATTGACCCTACTCTACCAGGTCTGCCACTAAACCATGTCTCCAAGCACCACATCTACACGACTTTTAAACACATCTAGGGATGGTGACTCAACCACCTCCCTGGGCAGCCTGTTCCAATGTTTGATAACTCTTTCCGTGAAAAATTTTTCATAATGTCCAGCCTAAACCTCCCCTGGCGCAACTTGAATCTGTTTCCTCTTGTCCTCTCGCTAGTTACTTGGGAGAAGAGATCAGCTCCCATCTCACTACAACCTCCTTTCAGGTAGTTATAGAGAGCAATAAGGTCTCCCCTCAACCTTCTCTTCTCCAGACTAAACAATCCTAATTCCTTCAGCCGCTCCTCATAAAACATGTTCTCTAGACCCCATAAGCACCTTCTTTTAATAGGACATTGTTTCTGCAATTCTTTGTGAAACGGCGGTGTGAAGGTGAAGCACCTTGCCTGCATTCATCCATGCTATTTTAGACTAGAATAGAAGAGAATATTTCAGTTGGAAGGCACTGCATTAATGGTTTCCTCTAAAAAAATGCATACAAGTCTGAAGCAGAAAACCCTCCATATTTCACAGCAAGCAACAGGAAAACAAATTAAAAGCTGTGATGACTGCATTCGTATATAGTATGTAGAACTAAACAGACTGCTGCTGGCACACAAGCTAGTGAGTTGGTCTTCTCCAAGGGACAAGCAGTCACCTGAAAGTAGGCCAGACTGGCTGACCTGAGGGTAACTTTTAATGCCTTTGCCCCCTACTTTAACCAAAGCAGGCCTGTCCCTCTTTGGACTCAGAGCCTGTACCAGCATAACATCACCCTTGTGAAGTCACCTGTCTCAGTGCTGCAACGCGGGACACACAGCTGCAAGAGAAACCAGCACTCCTCGCTCGGGCTCCCACCTTGGGCCGAAGCTGAGGCCCCGGCCCCGGGCTGACCAGGATGGCTCTGAGACCACAGTAAAGTAAACCGGGAGCATTGCAGGTTAGAAGAATAGCTAAAGCTGCGATATTCTTGAGCCTACAGGAAAAGAAACTGAATCAAACCCACTTTGAGTAAACAGTGCAATTAAAAAAAACCCCAACAATTACCAGGAAAGGTTTCTGCCTTACAGAATAGCCGAGTTTACATGGGGCAGCCTCACTTCAGAGGACGCAGACAGCAAAGCTGTCCCTGAGGGAGCCCCTCCGGACAAAGCGGGGGGAGGCAGCAGAGCCACGGGGGTCCCTATACTCAGCTGACCCGCCATACCTGTGGGTAGGGAAGCCCGGCAGTGCCCCCGGGGAGGCACACGGGCTGCCCCTCTCCTCTCTCCTCTCTTCTCGCCGCTCGGCTCCGGCCCGGCCCTTCCTGCCGCCCGGACGCCATTTTGCGGAGCCGGGGCGGCCCCTCAGGCGGCCCAGCCAGCTCCAGGCCCAGCGAGGCGGCCCTGCCGCGGGAGGCGGCGGCGCAGGTAACGCGGGATGGCGGTTGCTCCCGCGCCGCGGCGGGATCCCCTGCCCGCGGGCGGCCTCGGGCAGGGAGCTGAGCCGCCTTCCCCGGGTGGCTCCCGGAGGGGCGGCGGGGTGGGCTTCCCCTCTTGGCGGAGCAGCGCCTCACGAAAGGGACGGAGCGCCCCGGCCTGCTGTGGGGGTGGCTGCCCAGCTGCCTCCCCAGCGGGCTGCGAGTTCATCAGTTAATTTTGGTGAAACAATAGCAGGTGCCCGTGCAAAAGGCACACAGTGGGAGTTAGCACCCCTCAAAGGGCATCCTCAAAAAAAAAAAAAAAAAAAAAAAAAAAA